>JBBYHK010125775.1:10493-31498 GCA_038382065.1 Adansonia grandidieri | reverse complement strand
TTTAAGAAGAGTGTCTCATTATTAAAATAATACATAGAACCCCTCACATATTCTGGTAGGAATTCAACATATTAATTTAATTAGGATTGCCTTAGTTTTAAAACATACCCAGTTTTATTTAAAATATTGACCCTAAGACCTAAAAATGGTCTAATACAACGAATCTATTCCTAATGTGTACTTTTGACGTGAACATATCATAGTATTTACATAAGACTTGGTTCTAATGCAAAGTTATAAAAATGCCCTTAAGGTATACCTTTGTCGTAAAAGTATCCCGGTTATCCTAGGGACTCAAAAATGATAATAAGAATGTGAATCTACCCTAAACATGCACCTTTGGCCTTAAAGCATCCTGTTGCTTACCTAAGACTCTGCTCGAAGGAAATTACCAAAATATCTTTAGGGTATACCTTCAATATGAAAGTATTCTGGTACCTTAATAGATGCTAATATGATGATGAAATGATAAACCTATCCTAAATATGCATCTTTGGCATAAAAGCATCTTGGTTACTATCTAGGACTCGGTTCTAGGTAAGGTTACCTAAATGCTCTTAGAGTATACCTTCGACATGAAAGTATCCTAGTACCCTAACGGACAATAAAATAATGATGAAATGACAAACCTATCCTAATTATGCACTTTGGCATAAAAGCATCTTAGTTACTATCTAGGATTGGTTTTAGGTAAAATTACCAAAATGCCCTTAGGCTATACCTTCAACATGAAAGTATCCTTGTACCTTAACAGATGCTAATAAAATGATAAAATAACAAACCTATCCTAAATATGCACCTTTGGTATAAAAGCATCCCAGTTACTATTTAAGACTCTGTTATAGGTAAAATTACCAAAATGCCCTTAAGGTATACTTTCGACATGAAAGTATCTCGGTACCCTAACGGACACTGAAATGATGATGAAATGACAAACCTATCCTAATTATGCAATTTGGCATAAAAGCATCTTAGTTACTATCTAGGACCTAGTTTTAGGTAAAATTATCAAAATGCCCGTAGGATATACATTCGACGTAAAATTATCTTGGTACCTTAACAGACCCTGAAATGAAGATGAAATATGATCTTACCCTAAATAGAGAAATTAAAATCCTAAAATTGACTTAAAATGAAAAAAATTCTAATTAAACCCCTAAACTTTTAAAATTTCATTTCGTACCCTACAAAAAACTGAGAGGATACGAAAAGTTTTACAAATTTCTATACCCATACGAAAGACCATAGGAATAATAAAAATATTTAAAATTGACAAAATGATCATTTTACCCTTCAATACTAGAATTTTCTATTTAGTCCTTAAACTTTTTCAAAATTCATATTTAAATCCCTACATGAAAAAGAAATCATAAAACATCGTAAACATAGGAAAATATATATGAAAAATATAACAAACACTTCCACAAGGATTCGGCCAAACACCTTGGCCTTGAAGCAAAAGTTTTCAACTTTTTGCAAAATAGTCCCTAAACTTTCTAAATTATTTTGACCCCTACATGGAAAAAAATTAGAAAACATCATAAAAATCATCAAACCAAGTAAGAATCAACATAAAAATCATGGCAAAAATGTGTATGAGGATTCAACCAAGCACTTTTAGCCATAAAATAAGATTTTTTCATAGTTTGCAATTTAGTATCTAAATGCTCTAAAATTTCAAAATGACCCCCAAAGTGTTAAAAACACCTAAAACATGTTTGAAAACACATGAATCATGGTTCCTATGGCTTACAAAGCTTTCGGCCAGGCCAAAAATGTCTTAATAAAACTTTTAGTCCCTATGTTTACTAACATTACAAAATAGCCTAAAAACCATGAAATCAAGACAAAAATAAGCACAAAATCATCATCATCAACTCTTATCTGATTTGGCCAAGGTGAAAAATATCAAAGATAAACATGTTTTGATATAAAGAATCATGAAAAGAAGCATAAATAATTATTATTAAACTTAAATCAAAGTAAAACCACAAGATAAATATACTAACATACTAATCAAATATTAACATAAAAACAACATGAAAGAAATATTTTAAACATCAACTAAATACAACAAAATGAAAATCATACCAATAAAAATAACATTCCATAAGAAAAAACCAAAAATTACAAGAAATACAAAAGTTTTTAAAGTCACAATGTTTAGCCTTTCAACATGGATGAGAATCCATGAGCCTTGACATGATTTTGACTTGCGAATAAGGATGAAAATGAATCAAAGTGAAGAAAACTAAAGAAATCTAAAGATAGTAAATGTTTATACCTTAAGAAAAAACTTGAAAACTATGTGAAATATGTGTTTTCTCTAGGTTTTTTTCTCCAAAAACTTCTATGTGAATTTTTTCTCATCCTCTTAAATGGAGAGAATTGGCCAGGGCACAAAAGAAAATGCCTTGGCCGAAAGTTTTCTATGACCAAAACTAAAATTCCTGTATTGTGCAAGTCTATTTCAAAGTAATGTAATGAGCTAAACCTACATGCTTCTACCCCAATGCATTCTATGATCCTTTGTATGGTCACCTTTTATTAAGTATTGTCAATGAAAATGATTAAGCATTATGCATTACATCTTTTGTGTCAACTCTTAGACCTTTTTTTACATACTTTTATGCCTATATTATTCTTTTTCCATATTTTTAAGTGCCTCAAAAAAGGTGACATGAATATTCATATAGAAACTTCAAAAATCAATTTTGAGCAATCTATCTGCATAGGTGAGGTCAAGGCTAAAGAGAATTATGAAGAGAACCCTATAGCCCCAGATTTGTTGAAACTAAGTTAACAAGAAGAACAACAGATATTGCCTCATAGAGAACCCACCAAAACCATAAAACCTTGGAGCAAAAGAAGATCATAAAAAAGTCAAAATGAAACCTCCATAAAAGCATCAATTGAGCTAAACTAATAAATCTCTTTCAAGAGCTGAACCAATAATTTCCCTTTACCTTACATTGATACCATAGTAAACAACATCGCCAAAAACACACTATTTTCCTTCATGGATAGATTTTTAAGTTATAGCTAAATGAAAATAGTGTCTGCAGACATGGAAAAGATCATATTCGTGACCATGCAAGGCATTTTGTGCTATAAAGTGATGCCTTTTGGGCTAAAAAATGTTGGGGTAACCTACCAATAGGCAATGGTTACATTGTTCTATGATCTCATGCACAAAAAAATCAAGGTCTATATGGATGATATGATCACCAAATGGCCAAAAGAGAGTAAACATGTAGCTAATTTGTTAAAGACTTTTTAAACAGCCTCATAAATAATAACTTATGTTAAATCCTGCAAAATGCACCTTTAGTATCATGTCTGATAAACTATTAGGCTTTATTGTAAGTAGAAAAAAGGAATAAAAGTTGATCTCGATAAGGTTAAGGGCCATTTAGAATTCACTACCATCTCAAACTTAAAAAGAAGTAAGAAGTTTCTTAGGAAAATTAAACTACATAGCTTGATTCATATTTTAGTTAACCAGCAAATGTTATCTAATCTTTTAGCTACTCTAAAAACAAAATCCTAGAAATGGAATAAAGAATGCCAATAAGCCTTTGATAAGGTTAAACATTACTTTGAACCCTCTGATACTTGTGCCACTAGTACCCAATCAAAATTTAGCCTTGTACTTATCGGTTTTTAACAAGTCGATGAGCTATGTATTAAGTCAACATGATGAGTCGGTTAAGAAGGAATGATCTATCTACTACTTGAGCAAAAAGTTCATAGAATATGAAAATAATTATTCAGTAATAGAAAAGCTATGTTGTGCTTTAGTTTGGATAGCCCTAATGTTAAGATAATACGGGTTGTACCACACTAGTGGCTAATTGGCAGACTTAATGCCATCGTGTATTTGTGCGAAGCTCCCACCTTATCAAGGAGGTTAGCTAAGTGGCAAGTCTTACTTTTTGAGTACGACATCTTGTACGTAAACCAGAAAGCCATCAAGGGTAGCATAATAGTGGACTTTTTGGTAAGCCGAGCAACAAATGATTATCGACCTTTAGACATTGAATTTTCTAACGAAGACTTGATATGCATATTCGAAGCAAAAGACACTATCGAGTCTGGTTTATCTTGGAAAATGTACTTTGATGGAGCCTCAAACACACTAAGGCATGGAATTAGGCCAATTCTTATCTTGCTTGATGGAAACCACTACCTCTTCACTATAAGACTGAACTTTAACTGCACCAACAATATGGCTGAATATGAGGTCTGTATCATGGGACTTCAAGTAGCCATTAAAAAGAGTATCCAAACATGGTAAGTATTTGGGGATTTGGCCCTTCTTATTTACTAACTAAAAGAAGAATGGTAAATGCGTGATGCTAAACATATTAATTATTGGAATTTGATCTTGAAACTCAAAAAATGTTTGATGATATTAGCTTTCAACATTTACCTTGGGAAGAGAACCAAATTGTTAATGCCTTGGCCTCATTGTCATCCATGTTTAAAGTCAATCGAGAATGAGACATTGCTTCCATTGAGATAAGTATTTATATAGCCCTAGCACATTGTCAGGACATTAAAAAAGAGAAGGATGACTTACCATGGTATCATGACATCCTTTGATACATCAAAGATTAGTAATACCTAAAAGGCACTACTAAAATCGATAAGAAAACTATACAAAAGATAGCTATGAGCTTTATTTTGGATGGCAAATTTAGTATAAGAAAAGTTAGGTCAAGTACTACTTTGATGTGTAGATGCCTCTGAAGCCAAAAGAATTCTTGAAGAAGTCTATGAAGGAATTTATGATATGCATGATAATAGACACTGAATAGCAAAAAAAGTCATGCGATCATGCTACTATTGGTTGACTCTTGAAAAGGATTGCATCAACTATGATAGAAAATGCCACAAATGCCAAATCTACATAAACAAAATCCATGTCCCACCGATTCCTTTACATGTTATGATGCCTTATGGCCTCTTTCCATATGGGGGCATGGACATGATCGGGCGGATTACCTCTAAGGCTTTTAATAGGCACATTTTTATTTTAGTTACTATAGATTATTTCACTAAGTGAGTAGAGGTAGCTTCCTCTGCCAATGTCACCAGATTTGTTGTATGCAAATTTATGAAATGGGATATCATTTATAGATATGGTTTTCCCAAGCAGATCATTATTGATAATGCATACAACCTGAAAAACAAAATGATGCAAGTAGTATGTTCTCAGTTCAACATTCAACATCGTAATTCATCCCATATTGTCTAAAAATGAATGAGCCAGTTGAAGTAGCCAGTAAGAATATCAAAAAGATAGTCGAAAAGATGGCTAAGACATACAAAGATTGGTATGAAAAGTTACCTTTTGCATTGCATGCCTATCACACAGCAGTATGAACTTTCACGGGTGCTACCTTATTCTCCTTAGTCTATGACATGGAGATTGTCCTACCTATTTAGGTTAAAATTACTTTGCTTAGAGTCTTAATAGAATCATAACTTGAAAAGGTTAAATGGGTTAAGAACAAATATAAACAACTCAATCTTATTGAAAAGAAAAGAATGAAAGCCATTTATCATGGCAAGATGCATTAAAAGCACATAATGAGAGCCCATGACAAAAGGTCCATCCTCGTCAGTCTTAAGAAGGTGACTTAGTACTCAAACAAATTCTCTGGATCCATAAAGAAGTTAGAGGAGAATGGACCCCAAATTGGGAAGGGCCATACATGGTAAAACATGTATTTTCTAGATGAGCCCTAATCTTAACTGAGATGGATGGCAGCGACCTACCTAACCTTGTAAACTTTAATTTTGTCAAAAAATTCTATGCCTGTACGGATTTTAGGATGAAAACCCAAAAGGCATCATATTTTTTTTTCTTTCTCCATTCTTAGAAGAAAAAAAAGAGAATCCAGCTTAGGTTGAAAACTGAAAGGGTGGCTTAAGTAACTAGACTCTTTTATTTAACCAAGTTAAGCCCAAACTATCACTAGCCTAAAACCAATTTACCCCACATTCACAAGTGTGATAAAGAGACCAAATCATAATCTAATTCACCTATTCTATGCCCACCTAACCTACCAACTCTCATCTTTACCTGCACTTGAAAAATGAAAACTATCTAACATTAAGGCCTTCATCCCACCATGGTGCAATCTGAAGAATATTTTTGTGAGTCGACCAATACCAAAAGGATTAATTACTCGAGAAAGGTTTCCGAAGACACCTAGTGGAAGATTCATGTCACCAGCATCAGGGGCTAAACGGCTAGAAAAAAACCCTTTAAATTCTTTTATATCTTAAAATCCTTTATGATCCTATAATTTGTCATAACTTGTACTTTTTTTAAAAAAATGAAATACAATCACTTGATTTTTTTGAAAGTCCTTTTAACTTTTGCATCCCATGTTGCACCGTGGTTATCATTTAATTGATAATGCTTGACAAATGAATGGAACTAATAACAAGATTTCCTATCATTACTTAGAAAGATGAAACTTTGCAAGAATTTTGTTTCATGTCTAAGACCAAGAACAAAATCTTAGGGTCATAGTCGGTCTTGCCCTTAGACCCCACATCTTGAAAATATGCTCAAAACCTCTTCCCAATAATCCTAACCTAAAGACAAAGGGCCAAAGTTATTTTCAAATTATTATCCTCAATCGAAACTTAGAATAATTCACTCAAACCACCAAAAAGACCTTTTGAATCACAATTGACAAAAAGACCCTCTTACTTGTCAGTAAACTCAATGTAACAAAAGTCCCCAATCATAAGCCATCTAAACTTAGGACCACCTCTATAATAAGGAGCCATCTGCACCTTCAATAAATAACTTTTGCATTCAAAATCTCTAAAATCTAGAACAAGGTTGGTCAATCCTAAGGCAAAAGATACCTTATCGAACCTGTTTATGAGCAAACAACTGGAGAAGGCCAAAATAAATCACCGAATTAGATTTTAAAATCATCTCTCTTACATTATCTTAAGCATGCATTTGCATTATCATGCATTTTATAGCATTTAACATCTTTTAGGTACCAGCTCTTACATACAGAAGTCAAATTAGTAAGGAAACTAAGGTATAATTTTCTATTTTTGAAAAAGCTTAAAAGGCTCTTGGTAAGTATCTTTGACCTTATGAGCTTATTGAAAATCATTCAAGAGAGGTACTAAACTCACTTTCTTTTAGTCCTTAAAGAATAAGACGCTTACCTACCTTAGTCCTCAAAGAGCAAGATAATTTTCTTTTCCTACTTCAATCCTCAAAGAATGGGATGCTTACCTACCTCTGTCCATAAAAAGATGGATGCTATTAAGTCAAAGCCTATACAAGCTACCTACCTTAGTCCATAAAGAGTTGGATGCCTATTGAGTCAAGGCCTATACAAGCTGGTGGCGACTATCTGGGGGGTCAAACCCAGGAAATAACCTAACTCAGTCAAAGAGTTGGATGCGTATCGAGTTAAAGCACACATAAGCTGGTTACACCTATTTAGGGAGTCAAACTCATGAAATAACCTACTTCAGTTCACAAAGAGATGGATGCCTATCGAGTTAAAGCCCACACAAGCTAGTGGCACCTATTTGAGGAGTCAAACTTATGAAACAACCTACTTCAATCCATAAAGAGCTAGACGCCTATCGAGTTAAAGCCCACACAAGCGGGTGACACTTGTTTAGAGAGTCAAACCAAAGAAACAGCATACCTTGGTCCATAAAGAGTTAGATGCCTATTGAGTCAAAGTTAACACAAGTTGATGACATTTGTTTTGGGGAGTCAAACCCATGAACAACCTACCTTAGTCTACAAATAGCTAGACACCTAACGAGTTAAATCCCACATAAGCTAGTGGCACCTATTTGGGGAGTCAAACCTAAAAAACAACCTACTTTAGTCCATAAAAAGCTGGATGCCTATCAAGTCAAAGCCTACACAAACTAGTAGTGCTTGTCTTAGGGATTAAACCTCAGGAACAAATTACTTCAGTCTACAAAGAGTTAGACGCCTATCAAGCTAAAGCGACACAAGCTAGTGGCACTTATTTTGGAGTCAAACTCATAAAACAACCTACTTTTGTCATAAAGAGTTGGATGTCTATGGAGTCAAAGCCTATGCAAGCTGGTGGCACTTGTTTAAGGAGTCAAACTCATGAAACAACCTATTTTAATCCATAAAGAGCTGGATGCCTATCATGTTAAAGCCCACACAAGTTGGTGGCACTTGTTTGAGGAGTCAAACTCATGAAACAACCTAACCTAGTCCACAAAGAGCTAGATGCCTATTAAGTAAAATCCCACACAAGCTGGTAGCACCTGTTTAGGTTGTCAAACCCATGAAACAACCTACCTCAATCAATAAAAAGCTAGACACCTATTGAGTCAAAGCTCACATAAATTGATGGCACCTATTTAGGGAGTCAATACATGAACAAGCCTACCTTAGTCCATAAAAAGCTGGATGCCTATCGAGTTTATGCCTAAATATGCTGGTGGTGTTTATTTAGGGTTTTAAACCTAGGAGACAACTTACCCTAGTCCATAAAGAGTTGGACACCTATCGAGTCAAAGTCCACACAATCTAATGGTGCTTGTTTACCTCAATCTATAAAGAGCTAGACACTTATTGAGTCAAAGCCTACACAAACTAGTGGCTTTTGTTTAAAGAGTCAAATTCATGAAATAACCTACTTAAATCCATAAAGAGCTGGATGCCTATCAAGTCAAAGCCCACACAAGGTGACACCTATCCGAGGGATTAATCCTAAGAAACAACCTAGTAAGGAGTCAAACCCTATAAAACTCACTAGCTAGAATCATTACCAATATATTTGACCTATCTCAGCATAAGACTAACTAAATATCTATTTTTTGCAAGCACATGGAACCATCACCCTACCTAAATAAAATGGTGTCTATATGTCTTTGCCCTGTTCCTAATGCTCAACAATGACCAAAGAGGGGAGGCGGCTATAAACACCTCATTTTGTTCGGGCCAACTTTTGGCAACCCACAACTTAATTAAAAAATGATAAAATTAAAAATAATAAAATGAACTGGGGATAACTGCTAAGTGTCACGTCGTCAGGCACCATTAAGCAACACAATGTCAGGCGAGAAATTTTTTTGGGCAAGGTCAGAATTGCCTATAGGTCATATTAAAGGAAAATGTAAAAATAAGGCATCAATGGTCACTATTCTAGGTTTGAATATTACTTGTCCCTTTCTATCATAGACGTTTGGACATCCTAGACTCGAGTCTATCCTTGAAGAAATCAAAAATACCGAATAACTTCCTTATTTTTGCTTTAGCGGCACTATAGTCTAAATTTGAAAAAAAATTTCGAACCACAAATGACCTTTTAGAAGTTTTTGATATTTTTCCCTTAAAGGGCATTGAAATATCTTTCCAACGGTGTCTTGTTTGCCCTTGGATAATTTTAGATGAAGAAGTTATGATTTTTTAAACCTTTACTGTTTGAAACCCCTAAGAGAAATATGCTATACTCAGTTGGGCCATTTTCGCTCGTCAGATGATTTCTATGAAATGCTTAAATTTTTTCTAAAAAGTTTATGAAATTCCATCTCCAAAAAGGTATTATTTACAATTTTATTATTCTGGATAAGCCTGAAATGATTTTTCAAAATTTATCATGTACTTTTCCATGTACAAGCTGCCAGTGTCAAAACAGGCCTAAATCCAAAAATTAATTCCACCTAGAAGGTAACTCTCTAGGATCTTTAAAATATTTTTGTATTTGTCCTCATCGAGTCACCTTTCCAATGGCACTTTATTTACCCTATGAAGCTTTCAATGCACTCGAAATAAATGTGAGAAAGGAGATAGCATAATGTTATCCCCTATTTTTAACCCAATTTTAGAAATGCCTTTATAGAGACATTTGAACGTCTTAAAATACATCTGATTTCTACTATGCAAAACCTTTAGGCTCGAATCAAGCCTTAAGACAAAAATATATATTATACAAATCTTTGGTTTCTTATTTACAAAATCCCTTTTTTTTAAAAAAAAAAACTTTTCTTTTAAAACATCAAAAATTTTCATCTTTGAGGGTACTCCAACCCTACTACTCTGATGGGATACTCTAACCTCTTTTTTTACTAAAAAAACTTAAATTTTTCTCTTTTGGATTTATTCAAGATTTCTAATTTTTTTTTAAATCATAAAATATTTTCATCTTTGGGTATACTCCAACCGTTTTTCATTAAAAAGCTTGAATTTTCTCTTCATTCCTAATTATATTCATAACTTTATATTTGGGGATACTCTAACCCCACCTCTCCAAAAGGATACTCTGACCCACTTTTACTTCAAAAAAATCTAAAAATTTTCTCTTTTCTTGATGCCCTGGATTGTTGATTAAAATTTTTTTTGCCTCTTAGATTACCACTGAATCCAAACTCGTTTCTAAATTGTCATCTTGGTTATTCTTTAATAATCAAAGACAATTATGAGACATATTTCGATTGTCTTTTATTTTTGCATTCCTTTGTTTGTGATTGTTTGTTTATGATATTTTTACATTCTTTTTCGTCTTACTAACACATTTCTTATTTGGTAGTGATTATCATGCATTAATGTTCACAATCCATATTTAAAAAATTTTACAATGCAATGTTCCGTGTTGATATCTTTCCAATGCCTAATATGGAATATCCAAATTTTTAAAATTGAATTAGAAAACTATTTTCATAAAAATCCCTATGCTCCTCATACCTCTGTGACGTGTAGGTGATATAAATCTTCTTTCAAAACCTAGATTTACATTTTCCACCAAAACTTCATGCATAAAAAAGGGACTATATCTAAATAATGACTAAATGGAACTCATTAAGCTGAAACCAAACATAATTAGTGGGTATTGATTTCAGACATCATGGAGTACTAATCCTTCCTCATTCATAACTAACTCCTGAACCTAACCAATATATCTTTGGATTTTATAGACCTTGAAATCGATTTGTGATGGCTATCCGAGACTAGTTAGATAAGTGATTCACCCAACGGTCTCTCTTTCTTTCATATTACTATGCCTAATCTAAATCCTAATCATGGGATACCTTACAGGCTCAACCACCATCACTATCGTACATTGTTTAAGTCACGTGCTTAAGCCCTTTGAATCATTTAAAGTTTTAAAGGTGGGCACGTGATGACAGTAATAAATATCCTTTTGTCATATATCTTAGAATTAGCAAGATCATGGTTTAGTGTCTACTCTTAGCTCATTTCATATTAGTATGCAACCCTTATGGATTAACTCAATAATCAATATTGCCTTGCCCAAGGACTTTGAGTTAATACATGGCAGGTACATGTGAGATATGTCTTTTCATATCACTTAGGGTGATGAATCCTCTTTAGACCACTCATTCACCTATCGTATGATTCATGCCATACCTAAAACCATCCTACCATAAGCATTGATCTATTATGGATTAATTCATGATGGAATCAACATATGACACTCCTTATATAAATTGACCTAGTGTAACAAGTCTAAGGATTATTTTCACAACTAACACATGAGAGTATTTTCATAGACACTTGAGAGAAATACCAAATGAAACTCTTGTAGTGGGTCATGTTCAATGAATTTGTTGCCATAACAAGCACCCATATGATGCCCCAAGTATCTTAGTACTTCAATTTATGAGATCAGTTGCATGTATCTTATGCATGAAAGCTTATGAAAGTCTTTATGCATTGTCAATGCCATGTCTTGACAATACAATGACTAGGAACATTTTTAGAAATATGGCTTTGATGTATTGGGATCTCATAATTGTAACTCTTTATAATTCTATTGCAAGGCCAATGCGTTTCATGGGCTTTATCTACATAAGATATTTATAACAATTATATAATTACACCTTATGGATAAAGAAATACCTTTCTAACATTAATTAAATATAATGTTTGATTACATGAAATCACTAAATGATAATGCCTTATAAGCCATAATGATTGGCTTGCAGTGCTTACATGAACAATCTCTTATTAACACTAAAGCCAATCACACAAATGTCTAAGTCCTTACCCTCTATATGATAATCATGTTTTTGCTGGGATAGAATTTTTGTCAAAGGATCAGTTAAGTTCTCTTTGGTGGGTACTTGTTTCATACTAATGTTACATCTCTCTATAGTATCTTTAATGATGTGATATCACCATAACTCATGTTTGGATTTGTGATGCGACCTTGGTTTTTAACCTGTACATGGCTCCATTATTATCATAATAAAAATGCTTGGAACCACATCAAGTTCATCAAATGAACTTATCTATCCAACCTTTCTCTAACGTGGCCTCACATATGGAGATGCATTGGCTTTGGTTGTTAAGTCTATAGTCTTTTCATGTTTGGAACCTTGCTAACTGATTATAGCATCATTAAAGGTAAATACGAAACTACTTTACGATTTGCTATCAATCTAATTATATTGGAAGCTAGCATCAGTACAACCCCTAATAAGGAGTTCAACACTTTTGTATGTGTTTTTCCATTTAATGTGTTAGAACATAACTTTTTTGAGTTAATATACACCATGTACCATAGGTAAGTTTCCTTTTTCAAAGTTTTCCATGCTAAAACTCTTTAACACGTTGCCTATCTAATTATATTAGGATAAGCTAAGCAGTCTTTTTTATATATCTCTATAAATCTTAATTCCCAAAATGTAGTCGTTTCTCCTAAATCTTTCATAGAGAATTGTCTGGATAACCAAACCTTAATGGCTTGCAACCTTGGTATGTCATTTCTTCTGAGCAATATGTCATCAACATATAGTATTAAGAAAATAATAGCTTACCCTTTTACCTTCTTATAGACATATGGATCATCAGGTTTCTTTATAAAACCAAATTCTTTAGTTGCCTCATTTCTAATATTCTATCTTCGTGAAGCTTGCTTCAGTCCATATATGGACTTTCTTAGTCTATATACTTGATTTAGATTTGACTTGGAAGTAAAACCATCAGGTTGTGTCATGTACACTTCTTTTTGCAAATTCTTGTTAAGGAATGTAGTTCTTATTCTATTTGCCACATCTCATAATCATGATATGTAGCTATAGCACGCATGACCTAAATGGATTTTACCGTGGCCACTGGTGAAAATGTTTCCTTGTAATCAATGCCTTTCACTTTATTATAACCTTTTGCCATTAATTTAACATTATACATTTATACGTTGGCATCTATATGGGTTTTATCCCTTTGGGTGGACCAACTAAAGTCCATACATGGTTAATTTCCATGGCATCCATTTTGGATTTCATTTCTTCAAGCCACTTTTTGAAATCAATGTGAGATATAGCTTTCTTGAAATTTGTAGGTTAGTATCACAAGGCAAGCCATCTTTATCCATGAGAAATCTATATCTCTTTGGAGCTTTCTTGATCTTACTAGATCTATAGAGTTGATACATCTTTTGAACTTCAAGTTAAGCATTTCAATGTTTTCAACTATAGGCTCTAATTCCATTAAAATGTCAATTTGTGATTCTTGAATTTCTTCAAGATCAATTTTACTCCCACTAAACTCTTCTACCAAAAACTTTTTTTCTAAGAAAACTACATGTTTTGAAATAAACACTTTTTGTTCATTTAAGTGGTAAAAGTAGTATGCATGTGACTCTTTTGGATACCCCATAAATTTACATCTAAGTAATTTGGCTAAAAGCTTGTCAGTCATTGTCCATTTGACATAAGCTAAATAGCCTCAAATTTTGAGAAAGGATAACATTGGTCTTTTACTATATGACATCTTATAAGGTGTCTTATCCACAGATTTGGATGGAATCCTATTTAAAAGATATGTGATAGTTTTTAAGGCATCTCTTAAAAAGATATCAAAAGGTCTGCCTTAGACATTATGGAATGAACCATGTTCAACAAAGTTTGATTTCTCTTTTCAAACACTCTATAATGTTGTGAAGTTTTAGGTGGAGTCTGTTGTGATAAAATATTATTTTTTATCAAATGACCCAAGAATTCTTGACTTAAGTATTCTCCTCCTTGATTGAATCGAAGAGGTAGAATACATTTGCCACTTTGTTTCTCTATTTTAACCTTAAACTTTTTAAAAGCTTTAAATTTGTACTTCATTAAGTATACATGCCCATACCTTGAGTCATCATCGATAAAAGTGATGAAGTAAGAATACCTATGTCTAGTAATTGTATTCATTGGTCCATAAACATATGAATGTACAAGGCCCAATAAATCACTAGCCTTTTCACTTTTACCAGTGAAGGGAGTCTTGGTCATCTTGCCATTGAGACAACACTCACATATCATATATGATTCATAATCAAATAGGTCAAGACAGCCTTGTTTGAGTAACTTGGCTACTTAAGTCTTACAAACATGCTTATGCCTACAATACCGGAAATAAGTTTTTAATGGATTATTCCTTTTAGTTTTCTTTACATTTATGTTAAGGCATTTTAGGATCTAAAACAAATAGCTTATTCTTTAATAAAGCAGATACATAGGCCACATCATTTAGAATGATGGTGCAACTTTTACCTTTCATTCTAACTTCAAAATCATCATTATTAATGAGGTATGAAACTAAAATGATATTTTTTGACAATCTAGGAACATAAAGACATTCTTTTAGTTCCAAGATTATGCTTTTAAGCAATGATAAGGTATAGGTTCTGATAGTAGGGGCTTCAACTTTTTATCCATTGCCATCTCAAAATCACCTTTTTAGAGCCTAAGTCCTTTCTGCTTTTCATCAATCTTATATTATTGCATAAAAGTGATCCATAACCTAAATTAATTATCCATGTTGCCATATGCCCCTCACATTTTTTGCTTATTTTGGATGATTCGAAGTGGGAACATGCTCGACTTAAAGAATATGGTGTTTGGTTGGAGCCTTTGAGTTATTCCTTGGCTAAAATTTGAATCAGGCATGACAATATAAAGGGGAAAATTATCAAACGAATTATTCATCTAACTAGTCTTGGAAAATTAACAGTGAAGTAACTGTAAATTTGGACTCACCACCAACCATCTTGGGCTAAGCATTATCAAATGTCATTTGAAAATAATATTTTGAGTTATGAAGCTTCAAATATTAATTTCTAGGTCTACAAGGTCCAAAGATTCATTGGTTGCGTTTGGGAGTTAGTTTCATGTAGGGAAGGATTAGCATCCCTATGACACCCAAAATTAATAGTCGTTATCTATATCTTGCTTCTGTTCGACCTAATCGATCCTGTTTTGTCATTATTTAGATATAATCCCTTTCAATGCATGAAATTTTATGGAAGTTGTAATTAGTCTTGATAAAAAAATTTTATGTCACCTATACACTATGAAAATATGAGAAACATAAGGATTCTTAATAAAAACAATTTCTAGATTAAATTTTAAAAATTTGGATAGTCAGTGTTAGGCACTAGAGAGATACCAACACGGAACATTGCTTTGTAAATTTTTTTAAAATAATTTTTGAATATGAGTGCAAGAAGGTCACTAAAAAAGGAGACGTGTTAGTAAGATAAAAGAACGATAATAAAGACAAAACAATCACACACAAAAAAACATAAAAAAAGAAGGACAATAATTTTGAGACATGTCTGGATCGATGATAATTAAGGGATAAAAAGAATTTTAATTGAAATAATCCAAGGTTTTTTAAAAGGGAGAGAATTTTAGGATTTTTAGGTAAAAGCAGGGTTAAAGTACCCCTTTAGACAAAGATTTTGATATTTTAAGAAAATACTAAGGAATCTTGAATAAACTTGATAGAAAAAATTTAAGTTTTAGTGAAAAATGGGGTTAGAGTATCCCTTCAGAGAGGTGAGCTTAAAGTATCCCTAAAGATAAAGATTTTGATATCTTAAGAAATTAATAAGGAATCTCTTAAGAAATTAATAAGGAATCTCAAATGAATCTGAAAAAGAAAATTTAAGTTTTTAATGGAAAACGGGTTTGAGTATCCTCTCGGAGAGGTAGGGCTAGAGTATCCTTAGAATCAAAATTTTTGATGATTTAGAAGAAAAGGGATTTTTTTTAAAAAAAAAAATCTTGAAAATAGGAAATCAAAGATTTGGATTAAATATATTTTTGTCTTAAACCTTAATCCGAGCCTAAAGGGCTTGTGTTATGGTGGAGCCAGTCAAGTGAATTTTAAGAAGTTCCAACGTCTCAATGATGATGGTTTGAGAGACCAGGTTAATTTTGGTTCAAAAAATAGGGGACAACATCGCACTATTTCTCTTCCTAAATTTATTCTAGGTTCTTCCTCAGTCTTTAGGGGATTAACGAGGCACTATTAGAAAGGTTACCCGATGAGGATTAGTGCAAAAATATCTAAAAAAATCCTAGAAAATCACTTTCGAGGTGGAATTAATTTTTGAAGTTAGGCTTGTTTCAGCACTAGCAATACATTTAAAGGAAGAGGCATGATGGACTTTGAAAAAATTCTAAACTCATTTAAAATCGTTAAATCTTAAACAACACTTTTTTGAAAAGAGAATTTTACAAAATTTTTAAGAAAAATATTAAAATAATAAAAAAATCTAACAACCCAAAATGGCCCAAATAGAATGTGCGGCATCGATTTGAAAAGTCATAACTCCCTCATTCGGAAAGATTCGACGGCAAATAATACACTTTCGGAAAGATAATTCAACACATTTTAAGGAAAATTATTAAAAAATTCTAGAAAAAACATTTATGATTCGAAAATAATTTTTCAAATTCAGACTATGGTACTGCCAGAGCCAAAAATAAGGATTATTTAATTTTTTGGGTTTCTTGAAGGTCAAACTTAAGCTATGGACATTTGAACATCTGTGACTTGGAAGAAAGAGTGACATGGGCATTATGAATACATTCTAGAATCTCAGAGTAATTTAAGACGATGAAATAAGTCACTAACCATGCCACAAATAAAGGTATTAACCTTAAGATCAAGGTTTAATATGTTTTGTTCACTAAAAAAGTTATTTTTGTTTGAATAATAGTATTACTGAACTTATTTCACCATGAATCCAGATATGAAATGTTTGATTTGTCCCCAAGATTGGAAGACAATTTTATGAAACCATTAAATCCATACTAGTCCCCATCTATTGGAGATAGCATAGCTTTATTTTGGGGATCAGTTTGAAAAATCAATTTTTTTTTCAAATAAGAAAATGTTTTTAACAAAAGTGTTATGAACATAATGCAACATGCATAATGAGGAACATGAATAATACATTCAAAAAGAAAAAGATGGTTTTTAGACATAGGAAAAAGAATAAAAATGCGAGAAGGTGTCAAATAAGATACATGGAGATGATATTAAAGATCATGTTATGAAAGATGGTATGGTCATATTTGAGTAAAAAAAGCATGCTAGAATTTTTAAGATATCATCTTTATTTCATGTAGCTCATCACAATGCAAGAAAATACATTAATATATTTAAGCATGGGTGAGAGTGTGATGGTGGATGAAATGTATCAGAAATGCATAGAAATGGGCCAATTCTATGGCAAAATGATAAGTAGCATGTTTGGTCACTCAAGCGCTATTGAAGCATCAAAAAGATCATCAAGGCCCTAAACTACCATAACCAAGGTGATAATAATACATGTGAACCATAGAATAGTCATGGCACCATGAATGGCTCACTAAAATGATGCAAATGATAAGAACAGAAAATTAATGGAGCTAGGTAAAGAAAATATACCAAAAACCCTTGAACTTTCCTCTTTACTTTAGAGTAATGATTAAAAACTCAGTTTTTTTTTCCTTTCTTTACTATTGTTTCGCAAGAAAAGAATGAAAAGAAAAAGCTTTCTTGGTTACAATATTGATGGAGAGGGGTTTTAAGGATGTATGAAAGTTTGAGTCTTTAGAGTTTTTCTAGTAGGGTTTGAAAGAGCTACAGGAATAAAGTTTTTTGTTGAAATAGAGTTAATGGAATAGTGTTTGTAAGAGTGTTTTTGGGTCTGGAGATTGCTAGAGGTTTTTAGAGATGGTTGAGAATAAGGTAGAAAATGTCTTTGCAGGCTTTTTTTTTTTTGTTAAGCCAAGATTATCTCCTTTATATGGAGTGTGCTCAGCCAATGTTTTTAAGCCAAAAGTAAGGATATTATGGATTTTCTATCATAGACTAAGAGATAACTCCAGGTACTATGCTCAGCTGATCTTATTTCCATTAGTTTTTCCATGCAGAGTAGTAGTGTAGAGGCTGTAGCAGTATGCAAATAGAGAAAAGCCAAGGCTACCTTTTGGCAAACCATATATTTCATGGAAATGTCCATTGTCATTAGCTATTTGGGCCCCAAAAAATTGTTTAAATCTAATCATAAGCCTAAAGCCAAAGCTTTATATAAATTTTGATGATTATTGTGACAAAATTAGATTTAAATTGGATTTTCCAGATTAAAGGTGCAAAGGCTGAAAAATGGCTCGAATTTGGCAAAAATGCCTTGGTGTATCGATACAAAACATTTTGTACTGATACACAAGGTAACTTTTACCTATGAGTATCGATACTATGATGTGTGTATCGATACCAAGAGTAAAAAATTCTTTCTAGTCTTGAGACTTAGAAGCATGTATTGATACTTCAAGGCTTTGTATCAATACTTTTAATTATGTATCGATACAATTTTGCCAAAAATCATAACTTTAGCTACTGTCAAGGCCTGTGTTGATACAAATCATCAAGTATCGAGACCACACCTTAGGTATCAATACTAACCCTTTTATATTGATACTACATGTGAAATTTTGAATTTTGTCAATGTAAGAGCTTGGTTTTGATATCTATGCACCAATATGACTTATACGTACCTTTGGCTTTTTAAATTACCTTATCTTGGTCACAAACAATAGAAAACTGACCATGCTCATATGAATAATTTTAGTGACACCCCAAATAATAACTTTGATGCTTTATTTTTACATTTTTCTTTAATATGACCCTTAGGCATTTTAAACTTCCCAAAAAAAAATTTTTGTCTGGCGCTGTGTCACCTAATAATGCCTGGCAACACAACACCCAGTAGTCATCCTTATTTTTTTTATTTTTTTGCTTCTATTATCTTTCATTTATGTTCTAAGATGCCAAAAATTGACTTAGACAAAATGAGGTATTTGTAACTGCCCTTTTTCGATTATTACTAAGTATTAAAAGCAAGGTAAAGACAAATAGACACCATTTTATTTAGGTAGGATGATGGTTTTATGTGCCTACAAAAGGATAGAGATCTAGTTAGTATTATGTTAAGATAGGCCAAGTATATCAGCAATGGTCCTAACTAATAAGAGAAATTCAATGAGTTTCATAGGATTTAACCTTTTTATTAGGTTTATGGTTTCTCGAGTTAAACCCCTCAAAAAATGCCAGCTAATGTGGGCTTTAACTTGATAGGCATCCAACTCTTTGTAGATTAAGGTAGATTTATATTTGACTCTTTGAGGATAAACTTGACAAGCTTTAACTTATTGAAGACTGAGGTAGAAGCATTCTACTTCTTGAGGACTGAGGTAGGTAGGCATCCTGTTCTTGAAGGACTAAGCTAGGTAAGCATTTTACTCTTTAAGGATTGAGGTAGGTAAGCATCCTACCTTTTGAAGATTAAGGTAGGTAGATGTGTTGCACTTTAAGGATTGAGGCAGGTAGGTGTCTTACTCTTTAAGGACTGAAGTAGCTAGGCATCTTACTTAAAGCTCTTTAAAGACTGAGGCAAGTAGGCATCATGTTCTTTAAGCACTAAGGTAGGTAGGCATCTTGCTCCTTGAGGACTGACGTAAGTAGGTATCTTGCTCTTTGATGACTAAGGTAGGTAGGCTTCTTATTTTTTTAGGATTGAAGCAGGTAAGCATATTGCTCTTTGAAGATAGAGGTAGACACCACTCTTTGAGGACTAAAGTAGGTAAGCATCCTGCTCTTTGATGATTAAAAAAAAGAAAATGTGTATTGCTTTTTGAGGACTAAAATAAATGAGGCATCCTACTATTTGAAGAATGAAAAGAAAATGGGTCCTGCTCTTTGAGGACTAAAAAGAAAAAAGGTGTCCTACTCTTTGAGGACTAAAAAGATATAAGTTTGGGTGCCTTTTTTAAATGGCCTTTTTTCATTTATGCATATCTGAGATAAGGGATTCTTACTTGGAACCTTTTAAGGCTTTATGGAAATAAGAACTTGTACCTAAAGTTTTGTTTAATTTTGATTTTTGAAAGTAAAAGTTTGGACCTGAAGAATGGTAGGTGTTGAATGATGCAAATGCATGCTTAAGTGGTATAGAAGTGATCATTTAAAAATCTAATCTGATGGTCTTTTTGTAGGCCTTTTTTATCGTCTAACCTTCTATAAGTTTGATAAAGTGGCTTATAGCCTTAATGTTTGTCAAACTTGCTCTAGATTTTTCAAAGGCTTTGAATGGTAATGATGTTTTTAGAAATTACGTGCAGTCTGTGATTGTAGAAGGACAGATTTGAGCTTAAATAGCTTATGTTTGAGGACTTTTATTACATAAAGTTTAGAGGATTTCTCTTTGCCAATTATGATTCAATGAGTGTTTTTAGTGGTCTGGGTGGATTGTTTTTAACTCGGTTCATTAGGATGATAGTTAGAGAAGAATTTTGGCCCCTCATATTTAGGTTGGGTTTCATTATTGAAAGGTTTTAAGCATATTTTCAAGATATGGGGTCCAAGGGCAAGGCCTATTATGGCATCAAGGTTTATTCTTAGTCTTTAGACATGAAACAAAATTCTTGCAAAGTTTTATCTTTCCAAGTAATGCTAGGAAATCCTATTATTAGTTCCATTCATTTATCAAGCATTATCAGTTAAATGATAAACATGATGCAATATATGATAAATGAATTAAAAATGACCTATAAGTAATCAAGTGATTGTATTTCATTCAAAAGAAAAAAGGGTACAAGTTATGATGAATGATGGGATTACAAAAGATTTTTAAGATATAAAAGAGTTCAAATGGGTTTCCCTTGTCACTAAGCCC
>JBBYHK010125669.1:0-38693 GCA_038382065.1 Adansonia grandidieri | reverse complement strand
AGCAAATAGGGTGGCTGATGGTGATATTGGTTAACAAGCTAAGGAGTAGGGTGGTCATGTGATGTTGACCCTTTTTTGATCCAATTTAGACTTCAAAAAGATGTTATGATTAATTAAAAAAGTCTAAATTCATAATCTGATATGTGTTTTAATCTTTCCTTATGCAAAGAAATGAGTTAAAATCAAGTTTTGGATCAATAGTGGACGAGTCAAAAGTGCTCAGACCGTGAAAATGACTTGCATGTATCGATACATTGCATAATGTATTGATACATTTGGTCCAAAAACCTGTGTGTATTAATACAATGAACATTTTATCGATACAGTGATCAATGTATCGATACTATAAACCATTGTATCGATACTATGAACCACTATATCAATACATGTCGATATGTATCGATACATTCCTTTACAGAATGCATGTTTTCGTCCTGGCATGGTCTAGTATCAATACATGAGGTCTTGTATCGATACAGAGGCTTACGTATCGATACATCTAAATGTTGTATCGATACAAATGGGGACATTTCAAATTTTTGGCGAGTTGGAGCATTGTATCGATACATGAGTACCATGTATCGATGCATTCAAGTAAAATTGTGAATTTTCTTATATCTTTTGTCCCTAGATACCTTGGACTACGTCATTTGATGCCGCATCTTTGCATTTACCTTTGATATGATCCCTAGCATCGCCTGGCGATCATCGCCCCCTCTTACGTACATGCTCCAGATTACTAAAAATTAGCCCGGACAAAATAAGGTGTCTACATTTGTAAAAGGCGTAAAATGCTAAATCATTATTTTAAAAAATGAAATGCATATCATCTTTTATGAATTTGATTCATACCAATACTTTTTTTTCTTTTTACATGCACAAACGTAGATCACAATGTGTTTTTTTTTGCCAATTTTTTCCCTTTCAGTACCTTTTCAGATTTTTTGATACAAGAGAAGTGGATAATCTCATAAAAAATTTGGAAGACAATTTCAAACAGTCTGTTTGCTTAAAAGAGGTTGATCTCAAAGAGGATATTAATGATTACACTTTGCCTCTTGATCTATTGAAATTAACCGAGCATGAAGATAGGGGAATAATGCCCATAAAAAAACCACAAAGGTTATAAACTTAAAGGATAATGATAGAAAAGAGTTATAGAATAAGGATCATTATCATGCTCGTTACCAAAGAAAAGTTGATAAGTCTATTCCAAGATTTTTGAGATATCTTTACAAGGTCATTCCAAGATATGCTGGGCCTAGATACAGGGATTGTGGTCTATAAGTTACCTTTGAGATTAGAATATAATCTAGTTTAGCAAAAGTTGAGAAGAATGAAGCTGAAAATACCTTTGAAGGTTAAAGTGGAGGTGAAAAAAAAATTCGAGATCGAATTTCTTAAGGTGGCAAAACATTTGGACTGGGTTGCAAATATCATCTTGGTTCTAAAAAAAGATGGAAAAGTTAAGATGCGCATAATTATAGGATTTGAATCAGGTATGGTTGAAAAATATTTTTCCCTATATTGACACTCTAGTTGATAACATCGTGAAGAACTATCCGTTCTCTTTCATGGATGGATTCTCAAGGCAAATCTAGATTAAAATGGTAGTAGAAGATATAGAGAAGACCACATTTGTCAATATATGGGTACCTTTTGTTATAAAGTTATGTCGTTTAGGTTTAAAATGCTAGGGTGACCTATCAAAAGGCAATGGTCATCTTATTCCATGACATGATGCATCAAAAAGTCAAAGTATATGTGGACGATATGATCACCGAATCACCCCAAGAAGAGGGGCATGTAAAAGATTTATAAATTTGTTTAAAAAGATGAGAAAATACCAATTAAAGTTAAATTTAGCAAAATATACCTTTAGAGTAAGATCAGGAAAGTTTTAGGCTTTGTAGAAAGTGAATAAGGGGATTGAGGTTGACCCAATAAGATTAAAGCAATTTAAGAATTACCACTTCCATGCATATAAAAAGAAGCGAGAAGTTTTTTTGAGAGATTAAATTACATCGCCCGTTCTATTTCCTAGCTTATGGATAAACGTGATCTGATTTTTTGGCTACTCTAAAAACATAATTTAAGGGAATAGGATGAAGATTATCAAAGGGTATTTGAGAAAGTGAAGCATTACTTATTGAATCCATCAGTTCTAGTACCACCAATTTTGAGGTAATCACTTGTACTGTACCTTATTGTGTTTGGAAAGTCAATACGATGCATCTGGGGCAAATGATGAAACTAGAAAGAAAGAGAAAGCCATCTATTACCTCAGTAAAATGTTCATGGATTATGAGGTATATTACTCCTAAAGAGAAAAGATATATTGCATTTTAGCTTGGATAGTAAGGAAGCTCAACAATATATGATGTACCACACCATATGGCTAATTATGAAGATGAACCTGATCAAGCACCTCTTCAAGTGCCAACATTATTAGGACAAATAGCTAGATGGCAGGTCTTGTTATTAGAATATGACATAATTTGCATGAGTCAAAAAGTCATAAAAGGAAGTGCCTTAGCTGAATTCCTAGCAAGCCAAGCACTTAATGATTATCAACCTTCAAATTTTAATTTTCTTGGAGAAGACTTGATGAATATCTTGAATGAAAAAGAGGGAGAGTAGCCTGACAAATTAATATGGAAGATGTATTTTATTAAAGCTTCATTAAAGCTTCAAATGCTTTGGGTCATGGAATTGGGGCAATTTTGGTATCCTCAGAAGGGAACTATTATCCCCTGATGGCCAAATTGGATTTTGATTGCACAAATAATGTGGTAGAATACAAGGCATGGGTTATAGGACTTCGCATAGCTATTGAAAAAAAGCCCAAAATGTTTAAGGTCTTTGGGGATTTAGCTTTGGTTATTTATCAATTGCATGAGGAGTAGGAAACTTGAAACTGGAGACTATTGTAATATAGGAAGTTGATTTGAGAATTGTTAAAAAAATTTGAAAAAGTAGACTTCATTCATTTACCTTAAGACAAAAATTAAATGGCAAATGCTCTAGCGACCCTTGCTTTGATGTTTAAAGTAAATAAAGGAAAAAAAGTGACCCAAATGCAAATGAGTTTGTACGAATCTCTTACGCATTATTAAAATATTAGGATAAAAATAGATGGCCTCCCTTGGATAATGACATTAAAAGGTACCTCAAAGATCAAGAATAGCTAGACAATGCAATCAAAAATAACAAAAAAACACTAAAGAGGTTGCAATGAGTTTCTTTTGGATGGTGAGGTCCTATACAAAAAAGTCATGATCAAACATTACTAAAATATATAGACGCTTTTAAAGGATAAAGAATCCAATAAGACATACATGAATGGATTTGCAGAATTCATGCTAATGGGTACAAAATAGTAAGACAGATCATGAGGTTAGGATGTTTTTGGATAACCATAGAGAATGACTATATTAAGCAGTCCAAAGCTGTCACAAGTTTAGATTTTTGTAGACAAGACTCATATGCTCATTGGCCCCTTTCATTATGGGGCATGGACATTATTAGGCCAATTACTCTTAAAGTTTTGAATTATCATCGTTTCCTCTTCGTGGCCATTAATTATTTCACTAAGTGGGTTGAAGTAGCCTCCTATGTGAAAGTAACGAAGACAATGGTGTGCAGAATCTTGAAAAGCAATATCATTTATTGATATGGAATTTTTGAAAGGATCATAACAGATAATACCTTTAATTTGAAAGACAAAATGATGAAAGATGTATGCATCTAACTCAAAATCTCACATACAATTTGGTGACATACCATCCAAAATGAACAGAGCTATTAAGGTAGCCAATAAAAACATTAGGAAGATTATGGGGAAAATGGTGGAAACCTTTAAAAATTGGCATAAGAAACTCCCTTTTGCCTTATTGGCTATCAAACCATGTCCAAACTTCCACTAAGGCCACACCTTGCTTATTGGTCATGGCACAGAGGCTATTCTACCATTTAAAGTCAAAATCCCCTAACTCTAAGTGCTAATGGAAGCTAAGTTAGAAGAAGTCAAATAGGTTTGGCATAATTATGAATAGTTAAATTTCATTGAAGAAAAATGTTTAAAGGTAATCCAATATAGACAAATGTACCAAAAAAGGATGACGAGGGCCCAAGATAAGAAACTCTACCTAAGGCAATTCAATAAAGACGAATCAGTACTAAAAAAAATCCTTCCCATCTAAAAAGGTTCATGGCACAAATGGTTGTCTAATTAGAAAAGACCTTACGTGGTTTAAAAAGCATTTTTAAAAAGAGCATTGATTTTGGCAAAAATAGATAGGGTTACCTTATTGAACCTTTTCAACTCTGATAATGTTAAAAAACATCATGCATAGAAGGTAATCTCATTTGAAAAAAATGGCTTTACATGAAAATCCCAAAGAGCTTCTGGACAAAGATAAAGTAAAAGGCAATAAAAGGGTGAGGCATCGAGTTAAAAACCCCAAAAGAGTGACTTGAGCACTTGGGGATGAATGAATAAAACAAAATTTGTTGAAAGATTAAGAGTAGAAAATGAAGGCATGGCATAATTAAATATATCCTTAAGAGATTGGTCTACGTAAAAGTGCATATCCCATTCAGAAAAAATCTTTAAAGAACTAAGTGGGAGATTTCATCTATCTAATATTTAGAACAATACCAAGTTTTTTTATACCCCATATTTATTTTAAGAAGTTAAAGTTGTATTTCCTCCTTTTATTAAAATACCAATGCTTTTTTATCCATACCTTTATCAGATTTCTTTTTAGCCATTCTGTATTTCTGATAAATGATGATTAACAGTTTAGAAAGAATAAAAACAGATTTCTTTGCATTACTTTAGAACTAGGTTAAAACGCTATAAAAACCTTAGTTAATATTTCAAAATTTTTTTGACATTCTAAGAAGGATTAGAGTAAATGGATAATGCTTTTGAATAGAACTCGAGAAAAAGAATCTAGGAGATATGGTTAAAGAATATCCCTAGTTTGAAAAAAGAAGAGTCCCTTTAGAAAATTCTTTAGAAGGAAAAATCAAGGACATGCTTAAGCTTATTTCACCAAAAGAAAAAAAGATACCTACAATATTTTTTAAAAATGCCTTTAACTCCAAAAATAGCCTAGATCAGAGGCTGTCCATAATTAATAATAGCAAAACCCATAAATCAAAAAATATAAAGTCATCATGAGAAATTCATCATATACACTTTGCATGATTTTTTTTATACATTCAATGACGTAGATCAAAAACTAAAGGTGATATTATGGAAAAGCCATAATTATTCAGGTTTGTCGAGTCCTTCAGAACTAAAGGATAAATCTTGCATGCTTTCAAACCAAATTGAATATTAGATATTGCCTCCATACAAAGTTGACTGTCATGGTTTCACCCTGGTCAACCTTTTTAACTTAAGTTCTGCCCTGGTCACCCCAATGACTATTATGGTTTTGGCTAGTCATCTCTTTGACTATTATGGTTTCACCCTGGTCAAACCTTTCAACTTAGGTTTCATCCTAGTCACCTCTATGACTATTATGGTTTCACCTTAGTCATCAATTTGACTATTATGGTTTCACCGTGGTTAAACCTTTCGACTTAGGTTTCATCTTAGTCACCTCTATGACTATTATGGTTCACCTTAGTGATCAATTTAACTATTATGGTTTCACCCTAATTAAACCTTTCAATTTAAGCATTGCCTAGGTCATTCTTATGACTATTATGGTTCTGCCCTAGTCAAATCCTTGACTATCATGGTTTTGCCATAGTCAATCCTTTTTAACTTAGGTTTTGCCCTGGTCACCCCTATGACTATTATGGTTTCACCTTGGTCATTTCCTTGAATATCATGGTTTTGCCTTGGTTAAACCTTTTGACTTAGGTTTCACCTTAGTAACCCTTATGACTATTATGGTTTTGCCTTGAGCATCCCTTTGACTATGTGGTTTTGCATTGGTCAAGCCTTTTGATTTAGGTTTCGCCTTGGTCATTCCTATGACTATAATAGTTCCACCTTGGTCATTTCCTTAACTATCATGGTTTTTCTCTAGTCAATCCCTTCCAATTTGGGTTTTGCCCTGGTCATCCCTATGACTACTATGGTTCCACCTTGGATATTTTCATGACTATCATGGTTTTGCCTTGGTCAATCCTTTTCAACTTAGGTTTCACCCTGGTTACTCCTATGACTATTATGGCTTAGCCCTAGTCATTTCCTTAACCATTATGGTTTTGCCTTAGTCAATCTTTTTGATTTAGATTCTGCCCTGGTCATCTTAAGGTTTCGCCCTTGGTTATCCTTTTGTTTATTTTGAATTTTCCACTAAAAATTTTATTTTGCTACAAATTTATTTAAACTTACCTTTCCAAGATCTCATGGCCCAAATAAAAGGTTGTCTATGGTCTTTTTTGCCCTATTCTTGATTCTCAACAACAACCAAAGAGGGGTAGTTGTAGATACCTGATTTTGTCGAAGTCTCTTTTTTTAATAGTCCAAGAATATTCGAGATCAAAAATCCGGTTATCATCTTGGTGGAGGTTGACCTTCTTGTGAAGACTAAGCTTTTTGGGATCTATTTAGTCATGATTAAATGGCCATTCATGCACGTGACTAAAAATTGCCATTTCAGGGGTCATAAGGAATGAATCTTAGACAAAAAAATGATTATTAAGGCAAAAAACTAACTTTTAATTGCCTTTTTGTAGAATTTTGAAATTTATTTTTGGATATGATGTCCCATTTTTATAGTTTTTTAGATATTTTATAAAATTTTATAAGTCAACTGCCGTATATTTTCACTGATACCTAGTATTTATGCCAATACTCACCTAAAAAAATCTAAATGTTTAAGAAAAGTCTGTACTAGCATTTATACCATAAGGTGTAAATTTGTTAAATTTATTAATTAATTTTTAATTTTTCATAATACAGCAAGTTTCCTGCTTGTGAAAGTTTTTCTAGTGAAGTTTGTTTCGGATTCTAGATTTTTATTTCCACCAATTAGTATTTTGAGCAATGTTAAGTTTGGCTCATTCTTCTTAATCTCGGCCTATTTTTTAGAATTTTCTCATTTTCAAAATACAAAATTTTTATTTAATAATTTTTCTATAAAATTTTTCCAAGCTTAGAATTTTTAGCTTTTTCAAATACTGTCAATAAATTAATACAACTATAGTTGTCATCTTATGAATTACTTTTTTTAAAAAAAAATGAATTTTCTTATGTAAAGATCTTTCTCGTAAATTGTTACGAGTTTGGAAATTTTTAATCGCCCTCTTTCACACAAAAATTCCCAACTTAGGTATAATTTTTTTAGAATCCAACACTTGGGATATTTTTAAGCATTTTAGTAAGATTAAAACATGGAATTTCCCATTCCATGAATTTTTCTACTAGCAAATAAGAAACTTCCAAGTGTAGAATTTCATTTCTTTTCTTCCAAAAATTTTCCCATAATTTTATTTTCCCATAATAGGAAAGTTTTCATATAGTACATCAAATCTCTTTTTGGGCCCCCATATTTTAAAATTTTCTTATTTCTGAACCTTTTTATTCCAAATTTCCATAAAGGGCATATTTGACTAATTTCCATCACTTGGGATTTTCCCATGGAAATTTTTATTTAAACTCTTACATGATAAATATATTACTACTTATTTTATTTACTTATTTTTTATGGGCCAAGGGAATTTTAATTCTAAAGGGCTTTAGGGCCTATTGGGATTTTCCAATAAACTTATTTGGAATTTCTAGGAAGCTCAATAAGCCCATTTGGATTTTCTAACAAACCCAAAAAACCTATTTGTTTTTTCCAACAAGCCCCCAATCTTCTTTTGATTTTCCAACAAAGTACACTAATTCTTTTCTTTTCTTTAATAAATTCCTTTATACATTCACAATAGTTATTTTGGTTTAAAAATTTCTCTATATATTTTTAATTGGATTTTTCACTTGATTAATTCATAATTGAATCTATCATGTGAAATTTTATTTTATTTCTTGAGCACTTCAATTTTTATTTGTTACAATTTAATCCTTTCAATTCACTGTTCATGGAATTTCCAATTAGGGTTTTTGCATTTTGATTTTATTTATTTCTTCACTTCCAAAACTTTTTTATGCATGTAAATTTAAATTAACTTTTCTTCTACATAGTTTTTATTTTTAAAATTTACTAATTTATTTGCATAAAAAAAAAACTTTGTTAGAATTGAATTTTCTTTCAACTGATTTAGTTTCATTTTAACTATGGCATAATATTAGGCATATATTCATCATGAAAGCTAAATAGCTAGCTTACAAATTGTTTGACTAATGCATGGTGGATTATGACAAAATCAAGAACTTATGCCTAAGCATTAAATTAATTCCACCTACGGAGCAAAGAAAATGACTAAAATGCATGGGAGAAAAAAGAAAAAAATGGGAAATTCAACCAAGGGAAGATTTCCCTCCCTTAGCCAAATCCTTCCTCTATAAGTACAGGAAAGATGCTTCATTTGAGGGCTTTGAAGTTTTCTTCAAAATAATTGGTTTTTCTTAAGAATTCTTGAAGTATTTTTAAGTTTTTCTAGCTTAAAAAGCTAGTTTTACTTAGAAAAATTTTATCTTTTTCATTTTCCTTTCATTTGTCTTTCCTTTGGGTGAGCTTGGTGATTACTTGTGTTCATCATTTATTAATCCAAATCTAAAGGCCAAGTGTGAAAGCCATGAACCATCATTTTTTAGAAGATTATTTATTCATATTTTCTTCAATAATGATTTAGTTATGGTTAAAATCATGTTTTTGTGGAACTAATTTTTGCTTTAGTATAATAATATGTTCATATTATTTTTATTCTATCTTCCTTGGTATTTTCATGTAAATTTCTCATAATGTATGCTCATATATTCTACTTTGTTTTATGATTTCATGCATATTAGTAATGATTTTAGTTTGTAGTAGCTAGGATATATATTTATTTTTCTATGCATGTAGGGATTTTAAAAAAATTGGGTGTTTTTGGTAGTGGTCAAACATGCCAATGGCCATTGGTAAAATTTTCAATTTTATTTTAATAACATTTAGGACCATTTTGAAATATTTGGAAGTTGTGGGGTTTTTAGAGTAATTTTCTCAAAATTTTTAAGGCCTTAGATGGGTACTTCCCAACTTGGTCGAATCTTATAAAGGTCTTTTGGTGAAGATTTTAATTTTTAGGCCTTTTTATAATTTTTAAAAATAGAGGCTAAATTGTAAAATTGCAAAAATTATTCTAAGGTCATCCATGCTTAGCCGAATGCTATTTGGGACCTTTAAGGTTGTATTCATGCATTTTTAGTATATTTAAGTGTATTTCATACATTTTTAGTCTTTTAGGGATCATTTCATAATTTTATAAAGTTTAAAGACTTATTTGTAAAATTGAATACAATTGTTTTAAGACCAAAGGTCCTTGGCCAAATGGTTCTAAGACATTGAGGTAAATTTTCCATTTTGTTTTTGATATGTTTGATGTTTGTTTGTAATTTTAGGTTATTTAGGGATTAAATTAAAAAATTAGGAAAGTATGGAGTCCATTTTTTAAAGCTTTGCAATTTAGGGTTAATAAGTCCTTTCAATATTTAATTACACGTTTAGGGTATTTTAGACATTTTACCATTTTAAGGCCAAAGTGCAAGGATAAAATTAAGGACCTATTAGCAATTCTTGCAATTTAGGTCATATTTGTTGTTCAAATTACCTATTTTTGTCATTCCACATCATTACTGAGTCTTTTAAGGTAATAGAGATATTTTCATATCGAAGGTATACCTTTAGGGATATTTTAGTAATTTACTTAAGAGTTGAGTCTTTTAGGGTCTTCGAGATACTTTCATATTGAAAGTGCACTTTAGGGATAGGTTGGTCATTTCATGATGTTATTGAATCCTTTAGGATCGTCGAGATGTTTTCATGTCAAAGATGTACTTTAGGGATAGGTTGGTCATTTCATGATGTTATCGTGTCTTTAAGGGTAATCAAGATATTTCATGCCAAAGGTATACCTTAGGAACATTTTAGCAATTTATCATAAAATCAAGTCCTCTAGGGTCATCGGGATACTTTCATGTCAAAAGTGCACTTTAGGGAACATTTTAATCTCTTCGACCAAGTCTGAGTCTTCTAATTCTAAGTTTAATACTTTTCTTCGAAACTAGATCTTAGGATGAGTTTTGAAATTTTTGATAAAATTGAAATTTTGATAATTCTAAGTTTTTTACTTTAGGGTAATCTAGATGCTTTCACGTCGAAGGTATACCTTATCGCAGCGTGGCTTGGATATGAATCCTGACCAAGCCCGACTAAAATGGTCTCCACTCTTATATTTGTTAAATTTATCACTATTTTATATTCTCTTATTTCTATAGGCCATATCATTATCGATATTTTCTTATTTTGGGGACTGGGTGATCAAGATGAGTCACCCACTCGACTTAACCCTAGATAGTCATTACAAAATAACTATTTATTTGGAGTCACCGCCAATGTATTTGGGCTAGGTGAGATTGGTCACCTATCAAAGTTTGTATTTTAAGGGTTATGAAACCCTAAAATACTAATTCTGAGGCCTACGATCATACTAAAGATCATATAAAAAGGTTCAAGAGTCGATTACAATCACAAGAAAGATCGACTCTCTTATGGTGCCTAAAAATCGGTACCTTATTAATTACATGTTAACTTGAATCTTAATTTTTATTCAATTTCAACTTATGGCATTTACTTATAAATTCCTGAAATAATAATTGATAATGCAAATTTATTATCCGTGTTAGGAAAATCAAGTTTTTTTTTTTTAATTTAAAAAAAATTCAAAATCTCTTACGCATTTGATCGGAGAACCAATGGAACACAAAAGCTTGTTATCATTCTCTTTTGTATCCCAATGGAAAACCAGAGGAACACAAGAGGTTTTAAAGTTAAAAATATCTTTTGTACCCCGGTGGAGGGCCAGAGGAATGCAAAAGGTTTTATTATTATTTTTTTGAAATTTATAAAATCTCGATTTTCATTTTGAAAATGATATCTCGATATCAAAATAATCCATATAACCTCTCTGGGAGAAATTCTACGTAGTATTTTAACTTGGAGACATTTCCTTAATTTTCTGAAAGAAAAATTTTATATTTTATTAAAAATATTTACAAAACTTGATAACAATCTAAAATGAGGAACCTATTCTTAATGTTTTCCTTAGACAAGAAAATATCCTTGTAATCACATAGGACTTGATTCTAGCAAAATTACCAAAATGCCTCTATGGTACACCTTCGATGTGAAAGCATCCTAATACCCCTAATGGACGCTAAAATAACCTTAAAAGGTTAAAAGAATCCTAAACATTCACCTTTGGCATAAAAGCATCTATGTGAATAAAATTACGAAAATGCCTCTAGGTATACCTTTGATATGAAAGTATCTCGATATCCCTAATAAACACTAAAATGCCTTTAGAAGGCTAAACGAATCCTAAACATTCACCTTTGACATAAAAGCATCCCGATGAAAAAATTATGAAAATGCCCCTAGGGTATACCTTCGATATGAAAGTATCCCAATATCCCTAATGGACACTAAAATGACTTTAGAAGGCTAAACAAATCCTAAACATTCACCTTTGGCATAAAAGCATCCCAGTGAAAAAATTACGAAAATGCCCTTAGGGTATATCTTCGACATGAAAGTATCCCAGTACCCTTAAAGGACACGAAAATAACCTTAAAAGACTAAATGAATCTAAACATTCACCTTTGGCATAAAAGCATCTTGATAAGGAAAATTATGAAAATGAATATGGGGTATACCTTCGATATGAAAGTATCCCGGTACCCATAATGGAGACTAAAATGACTTTAGAAGGCTAAATGAATCCTAAACATCCACCTTTGGCATAAAAGCATCCTGATGAAAAAAATTATGAAAATGTCTTTGGGGTATACCTTTGACTAGAAGTATCCTGGTACCCCTAATGGACACTAAAAAGACAAGTAATGATGATTTTTACTCTAAATGAGTAATTTAGATTACAAAAATGGCTTAAAGTACACAAATTGCCAATGAATCCATAAATTTCACAAAATTAAATATTAGTCCTAAATTGGTTTAAAATGCTAAAAAAGATATATTTTTGACCCAAAACACCCTAAATGAGAAATTTAAATTTTAAAATAACCTAACATGCAAAAATACCATTAAGTCCCTAAATTTTCAAAAATTACATTTCATACCCTAACGGCAAACCAAAAGAGTACGAAAAGTTTTAATATTTTTAGCACCTCACTGGAAGACCAATGGAATGCTAAAAATATTTAAAATAATCTAAGTGAATGATTTCATGCTAAAGATAACCATGTTTTTCCTAAAATTGCTAGATTTCCCTGAAGGTCCTTAAACTTTTTTGATTTTACACTTAGGTACCTAAGTAAAAAAAAACCTAAATCATCGCAAGATATAAGTAATCAGGTAAAAATCAGCATGTAAATAAGAAGAACATCCATATGAAGGTTCGGTCAAAAACCTTTAACCAAAAAACAAAATTTTCCATTATTTGCAAATCAGCCCCTAAACTTTGTGAAATTGCAAAATGCCCCCTAAAGTGTGAAAAATACCTAAAGCATGATATGAAATACCCAAAATCAGTTTCCAAGTTATCCATGAAGCTTTCAGTCAAATCCTTTGACCATAAAACAAAAACTTTCTATTATTTGTAAACTAGTCCCTAAACTTTCCTAACATTGCAAATTGGCCCCTACATGATTAAAATGTAAAATTAAGCTTCACATACATCAAAATAACCACAAAAGTCACTTAAAAAAATCACAAGCAAGATTCGATCACTTCTTTTTACCCCTAGAATAAACTGTTCAATAAGTACACAAAAGGCCCTGAACTTCTTAAAATTACAAAAGACCCCAAAACTAAAAAAATGAATTTTAACTTGATAAATGCATAAAATACACTCCTAAGGGTGCAAATATGCATCGGCCAAGCATATAGGACTAAACAAAACTTTTTTGACTTTTTAATTTTTTTTACAGATTAGCCTCTAAACTTTTTATATTTACAAAATGAACAAAAAAACACATTTACAAGCATGAATTTCGGCCAACACCTAAACCATCTGCCCATCAATTTCTTTAAACTCAATAATCACATATTCATATTTTATTTAACACAAATTAGCACCATTATATGATAAAATTACAAACATAATTATATAAACATGTGATTTCAACATAATAACAAGAAAACACTAAAAGAAATAAAATATATGAGCATATTTATTACAAACACAATGCTAAAACCAATATCATATCAACATAAACATGATTCATGAAGAAAAATAATTTACTAACAAGAAGAAAAAAAATAAAATAAAACAAAATCAAGGAAATTAGTTCATGGCCATTATGATAGTCTTTCAACAAGGATAAAAAAAATCCATGAACTTAAGCATATTTTTGGCTCACCAAAGAGAAGAAAAATGTATGAAACGAACAAAACTTCAAAGATTTAAGTGGAGATTATACCATAACAAGCCTTGAAATTTTTTTTGAGTGTTATCTTTTTTTTTTTCTTCCAAAAATTCTAAACCCATAAAATAACATCCTCCTCGATTTATTGGGGGAAGATTCATGCTTTTTTTTCATTCAATTTCTTTTTTTTTTAATTTATTTGATGTTTTAGTTTACTTGTTAGGTTGGACAAGTAATAATGTTGCCATAAGCTCATGCCTTTTTCACCTTTTCTTACAAGCCCCCATCTCCACTGTCATGATTATGCTAGTTTAGGTGAAATGATGATTTTGGTTAGCTTCATGGAATTGGTCGAAATGAAACTCAATCAATTGGAAAAGAATATAATTCCAACCAAATTAGGTTTCATGTAACTAAATTCGTAATTTATAAAAGTAATTATGTAAAAGCAAAATTACATTATGAATTTATAAGTAAACATAATCTTAGAAGTAAAGAAACAAAAGCAATAAGGTGCATAAAAAGCCTAATTGGAAATTCCATGAATCCAATTAAGAATTTAACTATATGAAAATTACATAAAAAATAAATAAATAAATTTAAATCAAAATAAGTGATATAAAAATAAATTAAAAAATTAAAAGTAAAAGTTAATGGACTTTGTTGGAAAATTGAATATTAAGACGGGCTTGGTAGGCTTTTAGATAATGAAATGAGCTTGGTGAAAAATCAAGAAAATGGACTTAGTAAGGTCATTGGGCTTGTTGAGAAATTATTGGGCTTATTTAGCCTATTTATAAAATTTGAAGTTTTTAGGCTCATTAAGGAGATTTTGCCTAAAATAAAATTAATAAAATTAAAGAAAAATTATAAAGATTTCAAGTATTGGATCATATAAGGAAAATTCTTGAGAAGTCTTATGCGCAAGAAGAAAATTAAAATTCAAAACTCGTAAAATTTTACGAGAAAAACTTTTATAGAAAAAATTTGTTATTTTTGGAAAAAATGTAAATCTCATAAAATAAATTGAATTTTTAAAAAAATTGATTTAATATAAATTTAATAAAAATATTTAATGAATTTTAAAAATCTTAAACTCAAATTTTTTTTTGAAAAATTTATGAAGTAGAAAACTCTGTATCTTAAAAATAGAAAAATTTTAAAAAAAATACAAAACTCATAAAATAGAATGAATTTCAAAAAACTGATTTGATGGTGGTTAAATGAAAATAGTTAAAGAATTTTGAGTTCAAAAGTCAAGAAAATTCTATAAAAAATTTTACATATTAAAAGAAAGCTCGTATTTTAGGATCGAAAAATTTTAAAGAATACATAAAAACTTATAAAAAAATGAATTAAATAAAACATATTATCCAAAATATTGATTTGCAAAATGGTAAAGATAAAATTTTAAAATTCAAAATAATTTTATTAGGAAAAATTCTAGAACTATAATACTTGTTGTACTGTGAAAAATTAAAAATTAATTACAAAAATAGACAACTTGACACCTTGTGGTATAAAATATCAATATGAATTTTTTCTTGAATATTTTTTTTTTTTTGAAATGCATATTAGGATAAATACTGCACAAGTGTCGGTAAAAAAATATGATGGTCAATTTTTCGAGCTTTACGAAAAAATCTCAAAAAATTCATGAAAATGGAAAATTTGACCATTATATCATCTGCATGAATGATTTTCCAAATTCGAGAAGAAAATATTTAAAAACAAAATTTTCCTTTTGAATATTTGTCTTTTCACCCGAGCTCGGTCTTCGAATGGCATTTTTTCGTCAAATGAACTTACGACTATCCAACATTATGACTAAAAAGGTCTAAAAAATGTCTTGTTCATCTGCAAAATATCAGTCCCAATGAGGATGGCTGTAAGTTCTTGATCTTGGATATTCAGGATTATTAAAAATGAGACACAAACAAAATTAAGTGTCTATAGCTGCCCTTCTTTGACTGTTGTTGAGAATCAGAAACAAGGCAAATACCAAATAGACATGATTTCGTTTGGGTCATTAAGCTTTAAAAACTAAACTCAAAACGAAAATAAAAGCTAATTAGCCCTATAGAGGAATCTTAAATTAAATGGCGACCAGGGCGAGACTGAGACAAACAGTGGCAGGTTACTTAGCGAGATAAAACCATGCTAGTCAATAAACAAAAAGAGCTGATTGGGATGAAACCATACAAGTCAATAGAGGTAAAAGGTTGATCGCAGGAAAACCTATAGGTCAACAAAGATATGGTCAACTGAGACAAAATCTACCAGTTAACAAAAAATAAAAGGTTGACCAAGATAAAACCAACAAGTTAATAAATTAAAAGGGTTGACCAAGATGAAACCTACAAGTCAATAAATGAAAAGGGTTGACCGGGATAAAATCGACAAGTCAAGAAATGTACGGGTTGACCAGGATTAAACCTACAAGTCAACAAATAAAAATGGTTGATCGAGATAAAATAAACAAGTCAACAAATGAAAAAAGTTGACAGGATGAAGCCGATAAGTTAACTTAGGTAAGAGTTAATTGGGATAAAACTGATAAATTAACATTGGTAAGGTCTGTCCGGGATGAAGTCGATAAGTTAACTTAGGCAAGAGTTGATTGGGATGAAATCGGCAAATCAACATAGGTAAGGTTTGACCAGAATGAAGACGACAAGTTAAATAAGGGTGACTAGGATATAATCTTAGATCTGAAAGGATGACCAGGGTAGAACCGATACAGTCAAATAAAGAATGACCAGGATATAATCCTAGGTCTAAAAGGTTAACTAGGGTAAAACCGATATAGTCAAACGAAGAATGATCAGGATATAACCTAGGCCTAAAAGGTTGACCAAGATGTAACCTTGATCGAAAGAGTTGACCAGCATGAAACCAATAAAGTTAAATGGTAAAAATGCTTCATATTTAGATTGCTTGAAGAAATACGAGGTTTCTCTTTCATTTTTAGAGCATTTGACGTATCGAAAAGCTCTTTTCAACTTAAGATTTGTAAATATCAATTTTGAATGCAAATGCACGAGGAATGCATATGATGAATTTTTGTGATTTAATTTTCTTTATCAATATCTAATCCAACCTATTTTGGAGAAAATGTGATAGATATTTCTCCTTCACTTGAAGCAATAGACCCATATTTATGCTTGGAGATCGAAAACATGTTCAGGAAACATTAGAGATCTCATTTTTTTGGCAAAGGGAGCCAACGCTTGAATTCGAATTTGAAGGCATCTTTAGAGGTCATTGTAGACATGATACACTTATTCCAGAAAAGTGAAACTAAGTGATGCACCAATATCATCTAGGAATTGAAAAAAAAAAACATGATGGAGAATATACGGTCTCTAAACTTTCCCATTAACAGCTAGAATAAATTGATATAGGCTGAAGAAGAAGATCATGATGGGGAATATGTGGTTTCTAAAATTTCCATCAATAGCCAAAATAAATTGATACAGGCTAAAAAAGAAGAGCATAATGGGAAATATGTAGTTCATCCACCCTAATTCCTTTTACAATGTTCAAAAGACTTTGGATTACAGACTAAGATTCTTGAAATGTTTTTATCTTGTTTAAAGTAATTCAAAAAAATCAATTTTTCATCTTTTCTTAATTTTAATTTTCCTAAAACATTAATTATCATCTAGCAGCAATGTTAGCATGGTCAAAAGACTAATTAACAAAGGTATGAATGAAAATATGTACTTGTATCGCAACAAAGGAAAAAGATACAATATTGGTTATTTTAAAAATAATGGTAAAATACAGAAAAGATTTGGATATTACTCAGATAAGTAAGATCTTCCATTCAGTTTTTCAAAGATTTCTTTTAAACAAAAAGTTTACTTTCAAAAAGATCCATCTATTAAAAATGCCTCTGATCATATTATGCTTTTTTCGAACTTAGTCTTTTGGTAAATTATGCTTTGTCTATTCTTTTCAAATGTTTGAGCTATCGTTTTAAGCCTTTAAGCTTAAAATCTCTCCCTTAACCACTTTTGATCAGATACCCTTTTTGGGTTTTCATTTGATTTTTTTTAAATGGATGCCTTTTCAGGTTTTCATCCATTTTTTATTTTTTTTGTTTCTTTTATATGTTTTATTTTTTTAAACAGACGTCTTTTTGGGTTTTTATACTTTTTTTAAGCATAATATTTTTTACATTATACGAATTAATGGGGTTTGGTAGAATTGCTCCATCCATCTTTGGCAATACCAATGCTTCTCTTGAAATGTATTTTGGACAACATAAGGCCTTTCCCAATTGGGTGCTCATTTGCCTCGAGGATCTTTTTATCCTGGTAAGATTTTTTTTCAGTACCAATTCTCTCTTATGGAATTTCCTGGGATGAATTTTCTTATCATGCGCACTCTCATCATTCTTTTTTAGTACATCTGCCTATGTTAAATAGCTTTTAGCCTTTTTTCTTCAATGAAATTCAGTTGCTTATAACGATCTTGAACCTATTCGGCTTTTTCCAACTTGGTTTTCCATTAAAACTTGGAGTGAAAGGTTTTCCACTTTAATTGGTAAGACAGCCTATGTACCATAGACTAACAAATAAGGCGTTGCCCCAATTGAAGTTCAGACTGAAGTTCTATAAGCCAAAAAGGCAAAGGGGAGCTTCTCATGTGAATCTTTATAGGTTTCTACCATCTTCCTTATAATTTTATTAATATTTTTATTAGTTGCCTCTGTAGCTCTGTTTATCTTTAAACGGTATGTCACTGAATTATGATGAGAAATTTTGAGCTAGGTACATACATCTATCATTAATTTATTATTCAAATTGGAGGCATTATCTGTTATAATTCTTTCAGGGACCCCAAATCGATAAATGATGTTAGTCCTTAAAAATTTTATCACTATCAGCCTTGTCACATTTGTGTAGAGGCTACTTCAACCCATTTGGTGAAGTAATCAATCACCACCAAGATAAAGTGATGACAGTTTGAGGTTTTAGGGGTAATTGGTCCAATAACATCCATGCCTCATATGGAGAAAGACCATGGTGCGGTTATGACATGCAATAGCGAAGGGATTTATGACACTTTATGACATGCAATACCATGGTACCATGGTACATGGATCTTGTCAGCATAGACTTGGCATTTATGACACTTTCAGGCATATTTAATACAATCAGTTTCCATGGTCATCCAGAAATAAACCAATCTCATGATTTGCTTCACCATTTTATGTCTATTCGTATAGATATTGCAAATCCCCTCATACACTTCTTCCAATATCTTCTGTGCTTCGGGAGCATCAACACACCTTAATAACACTTGATCGTAACTCTTCTTATAAAGAATCTCTCCATCCAAAACAAAATTCATTGCCAACCTACTTAAAATTCATTTGTCAATCTCAGAGGCATTATTTGGGTATGCTCGATCCTTGAGATATCTTTTGATGTTGTGATACCATGGGAGACCATATGCTTCCATTTTGAAATTTAAATAGTAGGCAGGAGACTCATATATGCTTATCTGAATTGGTATTACCTTTTAACCCTCATTTACTTTAAACATCAAAGCCAACGTGTCTAAAGCATCAGCCATTTGATTAACGTCTTGAGTCAGATGAATAAATTCTACATTCTCAAACTTTTTAAGCAATTCTAGAATTAGCTTTCTATATTGTTGCATCCTCGAATCTCTAGTTTTTTGTTCTCCGCACAATTGATAAATCTCCAAGGCTGAGTCCTCATATACTTTCAATAATTAAGTTTTTTTCTCTATAGCTACCCAAAGTCCCATAACACATGCTTCATATTCTACTACATTGTTTGTACAATCGAAGTCCAATTAAGCAGTAAAAGGGTCATTAGTCTCTTTCTAGAGATATTAAGATTGCCCCGATTCCACGGCCTAAAGCATTTGATGCTTCATCGAAGTACATTTTCCATGTTAATTCCTTTAATGACTTTCCTTCTTCTTCCACCAAAATATTCATTAAATCCTTACCAGGAAAGTCAAAATTCAATGCCTGAAATCATTAAGTGCCTAGCTTGCTAGGAATTCAGCAATAACACTCCCTTTAATCGTCTTCTGACTCATATAAACCATATCATATTTTGATAGCAAAACCTGTCAACTAGCTATCCTTTCTCACAAAGTCGGTGCTTCAAACAGATATTTGATCGAGTCCATTTTTATGATCAGCCAAGTGGTATGATACATGTATTGTCAGAGCTTTTTTGTAGCCTAAACTAGGGCATAACATATCTTTTCTATTTGAGAATAGTTTACCTTATAGTCAAGAAATTTCCTGCGAGGTAATAAATAGCTCGCTCTTTTTTTCCTATTTCATCTTGCTGTCCTAGCACACAACCTATGGACCTTTCAGACACTGACAAGTACAAAATCAAAGGTCATCCTACTATAGGTGGTATCAACACTAGTGGATTACAAAGATAATGCTTAACTTTTTCAAATACTTCTTGGCATTTTTCATTCTATTCACTAAGGTTTTGTTTTTACAAGAACCGAAATATTGGGTCGCACTTATTTATGAGTTGGGATATGAATCTGACAATGTAATTCAACCTCCCCAAGAAACTTCATACCACTTTTTGCGTACATGGGGATGTTAATTCCTGGATGGCTTTATTTTTATCTAGATCAACTTCAATCCCTTTTTCACTCACAATGAAACCTAATAACTTTTTGACCTTGCACTAAAATGCATTTTGCAGGATTCAACTTCAACTGGTACTTTCTTAGTCTTTTAAACAACTTTCGTAAATATGCAACATGTTCTTCCTCCTGAGGCAATTTGATAATCATATCATCCACATATATTTCTATCTCTTTGTGTATCATATAGCGGAATAGAGTGACCATTGCCCTCTGATAAGTTGCCCCTACATTTTTTAGTCCAAACGGCATCACCTTATAGCCAAAAGTTCCCCACATTATGACTAAGGTTGTTTTTTTCCATGTCTTCTGGTGCCATTTTTATCTGGTCATACACCAAAAATTTATCCATTGAAGAAAATAGACAATTCTTCATACTATGATCAACTAGAGTATCTATATGGGGAAAAGGAAAATTATCATCTAGACTCGCTCGATTTAGGTCCCGATAGTCTATACACATTTTAACTTTACTATCCATTGTGGGAACTGAGACAATATTTGTGACCTATTTTGGGTATTTTGCCACTTCAAGAAATCCGACCTCGAATTATTTTTTTACCTTTTTTTTATTTTTAAAGGTATTTTTGGTTTCATTCTTCTCAACTTTTGCTGAACCAGTTTGAATTCTAGTTTTAGAGGTAATTTATGGACTATGATTTTTGTATCAACCCTAGAATGTCTTGGTAAGACAATGCGGAAACATCCCAAAATTCTCGAAGCAAACTTATTAATTCTTCCTTAGTGATGGGCATTAGGGAGTCCCTATGCTAACTTCTTTTCTATCATCCTCATCATCCTTTAAATTTACCACCTTCATGGATTCTTCATGGGGCATTGTTTGTTCATCCTCTTGCTCAATTATTTTTAGCAGATCACATGGCAAAGTATGATCATCATCATCTTCTTTGAAATCAAACTCATTCAAGCAAATAGTCTATTCAAAATTAACCTTTGAAACGTGCTTGGGACCATCCCCTTTTCTTAAGTGGGAAATCTACAAAGGTAAAAAAAAAGAAAAAAAAAGGCAAACAAATGTATGACATGATTTGTATAAATGTATGTAAAAAAGGAAAAAAATATTAGTATAAAGGAAATTAGACATAGACAAAATGTTCATATGCATTTCATTTCTGTAAATGATGATTTAACATTTTAAGTTTTCACAGAAAGATTCTTAGATGACAAAATGAGTTCCCAAGATTACTTTGAAACCAACCTAAACATTACAGTCCTTTCAATACAAGTTCAATTTTTCTAAACATATCCAAGAGAACAAGGATGGATCCCATGATCATTATTTGGATCTTTACTATCTTCTCTAATAGTGGCCACCTGGCACTTCTCGAAAGCTTCTTTAATCACCATAATAGCTCCATTGACTTCTTTTTCTTCAGCTCCTAGATTAACGACCCCTTTATAATGAAAAACTTTATCTAGTAAGGGGTAAAGGGTTGATGTCTGGCTTGATTGTTGACTGAAGGCTTGGACAAGCTTATTTTCTCGAGATCTATTTTCAAATTTCTTCTTTTGACACCACTTTGGCTTGAAGCTCAGTCCTCGCTTGTCTTTCTTGCCAATGACATCGATAGATTGGCTGATCCCTTGCAAGCATTTCCCAAATCCACTTCCAGCTCAAGCTCATTTCTCGACTGTAAGCCTGATACCCATACGGGTACTTTTTGAAAGTCTAGGTTTTAGGATTATGGACCCTTCTACAACCAAAGTGGCATTGATAATTTCAAAGGACCTAAAAGAGTGCTCTTTAATTTCAGTATCTGCTTTAATGTAAGGGGCTTCAGTAGAAGTCATCGCCTTAATGTCTTCTTCCTCTGATAGGCTAATCAACTTCTTGTTAACTATGAATTTAACATTTTGATGCATAAATGATGGGGCAGCCCTGGCAGAATGAATCCATGCTTATCCTAATAGACAGTTGTATGCTAGGATAATGTCCATCACATGAAATTTAATCTCAAATGGGCAAAGGCCAATATCCAAAGTGATTGAAATGGTCTCTTTGATTTTTCTCTGGGTTCCATCAAATGCCTCAACAACTGTATGGCTATGGTTGATTTGACTGACATCAATTGGTAAGTGAGATAATATGATCAACGGTATTACATTTAAAGCTAATCCATTATCAATTAGGACTTTAGGCAAAATGGTTCCTTTATAGTGAGTTATGATATGGAAAGCTTTTGTTGAAGTGCTACCCCCTGGTGGGATCTCATCATCACCAAATGAAATGAAATTTTCAGTAGCAATGTTATTTACTAAGCGATCTAGCTTATTTATGGAAATATCTTAAGGAACATAAGCTTGGTTGAGCACTTTCAACAAAGCATTCTGATGCATGTCTAAGCTAAGCAACGAGGTTAACATAGAAATCTTTGCCGGTTGTTGCTTTAATTATTCTACTATACTATACTCACTGTGTTTAATGAACTTAAAAAATTCAGCAACCTCTGTTTCCTTGACCGATTCCGATAGTTCTACTAGGCTATCTTCAGTAATTGTTGCTTTTCTAGGCATATGTCCTTTTGACTTGGTTTTTGCACTGGTTTCACTGGTTTTTGGGCCATAAAGGCGACCACTCCTTGTCACAAGGCTTACCCCAATTATGTCGATAATAGCCAGTTGGTTTGTAATAACTTTTAGAGTTGTTATTCCACCATCATACTTCCACGGTACCTGTTTATTATTCTAAAGTGAGAACGGGGTTGGTGCTCTGATAATAGGTCTAGGAGTAATTTCAATGTTAGATGGTGTGATCTTTGCTTGATTGCGATGAATGATAAGAGGGCGACTAACACTGTAGGGCAGTTGTGATGATCTTTCACTAGCCATGTTGACTACTTTTTCTTCATCTAATCCAACTTCTTCAAAAAACCCAATTTCATCATTATCCATCATTCTCTGGATTATGCCTAAAAATTTTATGCAATTTTTTAAAGTGTGTCCTAATATTTTATGAAATTTGCAAAACTTAGTACCAAGAGCATATTGACCTTTAATACTTCCATGATTTTAACTAAAGATCCCTTTTTTAGTCAGGATTGCCTATACTTTTTTCATAGAAGTCCTAACTTCTTAGACTTTTAACTTCTTTCAATTTTTTTCCAATAATCAGGGCATTAATCCTAAGTTCAGTATGATCTGGTAAGGGATTTGTTGCCACGTTAAATGCTAGGCCATTATCAATTCAAAAGGCACCCCTTTCAAGAAGACTTTGAACCATTTGCTTGAAGGCCGTATAATGTCGATAGAGTGACATGCTACTGCATGATACTCATAATGCAGATTTTGGTCATACTAACCTGGGTAATTTCCTTGATATGGTTTAGAAAAGATTAGAGCCACTAACCGTGCATCAGAAAGTTTATCAAACATTTCTTTATATGAGTAAAGAAGAGGTTCATAGCCAGATCTAAGTTGGTTAGCTCTTTAGGCTAGTAGATTAACATTAGTTCTTTGTTGGTTTTGTGGAGGAGGGTTCGAAGTGGTGGTCTGAGGTGATATTGAAGGAGAAACTCTGGGTATGTTAACAGGTAGGTATTTAGGTTTTTTTATTTGGTTTTGGTAATACGAACAAGGTCCTTGATGGTACGATTGACTGGTGTAGTTAACAGACAGAGTTTTTTTTTTTCCTATCCCTAGCTTCTTTCCAATAGAAGAATCCCCAATCATGATTTTACCAGCCTTTACAGCAGTTTCAATCATTTCTCTAAAAGTAACAAGATTAGTAAAATTCTTGGTTGCATTCCCTACCAATTTATAATAATAGGGAGGATGCAAAGTGCTCACGAATAGCATCGTGGTTTTTTTCTCAGTTAAGGGAGGTTGAACCTGAGAAGCCATGTCTCTCCATCTTTGTGTATATTTCTTAAAAGATTCTGTAACTTATTTTCCATATTCTGAAGAGCTAATCTATTAGGCACCCATTTAGCCATATGTTTATATTGTTGAGAAAAGGCATTAACTAAATCAGTCCAGCATTGAATTTAAGTGCAATTCAAATCATTGTACATCAGTGTAGATCTAGACAAGCTTTTTGAAAACAGTGAATCAAAAGCTTATTGTTCTGGCATAACCAACCGTTTTCCTGATGAACATTTTAATATGTGTTTGAGGGAAGTAGTGCTTTTATACTTTTCAAACTCAGGCATTTTAAATTTTGGTGGGAGGACTAAATTTGCTATTAGACTAAAGTCCTTAATGTCCATACTGCTATATAATTTGACCTCTTCAATAGCATTTAGCCTCTTTTTGAGAAGTTATAGTTTCCCTTTTTCTATCTCTGCTTTAACCTGCTCTTTACCCTTCTGTTTATGCTTTTCCTCTTCATTGATTCTAGGGCCTACTGACTCTTCTTGGGCGACTGTAGTTCTTGCATCTACCCCTTGTGAAAGAGCAATAGAGTTAATGATGATGACTGATGGATTAGTAGTTGGGACATTTTGTTGTAAATTTTGGATATTGGCTGGTTATGCATTTTGAGCGTTAGTTATTTATTCCTTAACTGGTACCCCCTGGATCCGTCAGTAAAAGTATCAGTATTTATCTCTAGCTGTTGATGAACTGGCTCTCTTGCCACTAACAACTCCATCATCCTTATGATCTGAGCTACTCTTCCTGCCTTTTCAGCATGGCCTCCTAAGCCTGTCGATGACTTTTTTCTAATCTTTCCAATCTTGCCAAGTGATTTTCAGCCATTCTTCTTGTTTCAAGTCTAGTATGGTATCGATGAGTAGGCAGTGGTTGAAATGGTCTTTCTGAGTTTGCAATGTTGACCTTAACAAATCCATATTTTTTTGAGTTAATTAATTTTCACTTATGAACTAATAAAATTAATAATCATGTGTGTACATATGTGTGTATATGTATGGGCATATGTATGTATGGTAAGAGTATATGAATGCACTTGTAAGGACGCTTACTTTAACTAAAGATTCCAAACTAAGAAATTTTTCATTAACTTTGTGACAAATTACATGTTCACATCATTGATCATGTAGGGATTACATCCAAGGAAATTCCTAATTTGATCATATTGTTTCTGAGCTTTATCCAAAAATTGAAGTACGATATGCCCATAACGTCCTACGGGATTAATTTGCATCTGTAAGTCTCTAATCCTCTCCAGTATTTTCCTTGCTTGGATGATAGCTGAGTGGATCTGCTCCTTAAGATGATATATGTACATTTGTCAACCAAAAGAATTAGCTGCTCATTATTTACCATCATCTTGAGCCCACCATAGTCTATTATCCCAATGTGCATATAGATCATGATAAGTTTGTGCCAAGGCGCGAATATTATCTCCTCTGCATTTTAATTCTAATCCCATATCCGCAATAGCTATAGTGAGACATTATCTTTCCTCAAGTAGTTAAGACACCCTTCCATGCTCTCAATCGAAGGTAGCTTGGAGTCATTTATTCTTTTCCATAGACCTTCTTAACTAGAGACGTCTACCAGCATGCTCTCTTATTTCTTTTTCAAAAATAGTTTGTGTAGCCTCCTCTTCCAAAGCTTTAGTCTTCCATGCTTTTAACTCTTCATTAAGTTTGCGTATTTCTTCTTTCATTCCCTTTTGCAGTGCTGCTGGAACTCTTAGATATCCTAGCAAACTTCATTTTCTTGTTTTGTTTGACCCAGTCAGTCTTCCTTAAGTTGTACTTTTCTTTCATTTTTTCAACTTCTTTTGCTTTTGCTTCCATCTTCATTCGTAACTAGGCAACTTCTTTTTAAAGCTGGTGACTCTTGTCACTTATTCTTTTTCACTCTCTGGCAGCTTCCTCCTTAACCAAATTAATCTTAGATAGCATGATAGGTTTCGACTAAATAGATACTTAAGGAATGGTCCCATTTGAACTAGGAATGATTATGTCACAATCTTGAACTCTCCTTCAAGCATCATACCCTGAGTGGTCTTATACATGTATGCATCTAATGTCAACTCATACCTTTCTCTCCATTGTAAAGTGGCTATCCGAAATGACTTTTTATAATCCTCACCCTGATATTCCAAGTCAACACTAGCCAAATTTGAAGTCATGGGGATGAATTGTTACAACCCATATTGTCTTCGTACCAATAATGGTGCATAACCCATGGTGCCCCATATTCCGAGTAAAGGCACATATAGCAGATTACGACATCGATACATATAGCATTTTGGTGAAAACCATGGTGCCTTCCAGGTTATATCAGAAGAAGCTAAGTTCTTTAGTGTCTCAACCCATTATTTCTTAGTTCCAGACTCGGGCCATTCTTATTTGATGAATTCCTAAAGAGGAACAAAATATGGAAAGTAGGGTTTAAATTTATCTACCTATTCACCCTAGAAATGATTTTGAGCCCAGATGTATAATAATAAAACACTTCCAAAGAATCTCCTTTGACCTTTTTTTTGGCATAAATTGAGTGCTCTAATTATTTCAGCTAAAATTGCTGGAGCCGAGTGCATGTTTCTTTTCAATAAATCAAATAAATCCACTGCTGCCGCTTCAACATGTTCCAACACTCTCAGGAAGAAAACCATCCCATATATAGCAAGAGAAAATGCATCTAGAGCCTTCTTAGTGTCAGATTGCTCTTGGATATATTTTCGTAGATACTGCCATAAAATGACATTGGTGTTCCTTTTCTACTCTATGTAATGGTGGTTGGCTTTGAAATCATGATCCAAAACTTGACTCAATCTTTTATGAAAGCTGGTCAGATTGCACTCTTTGCAATACATCGTCTCATCTCCAATGGCCCAAGCCCAAAAAGAGCTGATATCTCTTCGACAGTCGGAGTCAAGTCATGCTGATTGAATGAAAAACATCAAAATGATGGATCCCAAAACTCAATCATAGCCCTGACTAATTGTTCATCCTTGTGTATTTTGAGCAAGAGAGCAATCTGTCCATACTTTTCTGTAAACCAGGTTTGCTTTGTACTCCTCCACTGATCCCATATTTTAGCTAACTCTCTCAAATTATTTTGGTGAAATTCTAAATGTGTGATCTTTGGCAACTCTAACACAAAACCTTTTGCTATACAGTCTCCATCCCTTTTATGATTGAATTTGGACTCAGAACGGGCCTCTTTAAATTCCTTGGAAATAACCACTGCATGTGCTGTTCTACCATAAAATTAAATAAAAATTTATCTAAGTTGGAATTCTTTTTAAAGCAAGCATTCCCGTATGCATATGAGAGATGAAAGATGCAAAAAAAAGAAAAAAAAACGAGTTAGTATCCTTAGGAAATATTAAACTCAAATAAAACTTGAAAAAAATGAAAATAATAAATTATTCAAACAAGGTATATAGAAATTGCAAATCATTCAAACAAGATATTAAAAGTAAAAATAAAAAGGAAAAGATAACTTTGTCCCTCCATGTGTCCCTAATTTTGTTGACATCTAAAATCGGGCATGGCTTTGACTAGGAGGTTAGTATGGTTCACTATATGTGGTTTATGTCAGACCTCTAATTAGGTTCTCAAATTCCTTGAGCCCTAAAAAGACTAGCGAGGTACTTTATCCTTATCTATCGCGAATCCATGTAAGAATAGGTTTAATTTGAGTAGGCGTGTCTTTCATGCAAGTAACAAGGCTAACAGCTAGGGCAGATGGAGGAATCTACACCCGGTAGGCTTTTCGCTATCCCAGGAAGAGGCTAACACCTCAGAAGGCAGAGCTACTTCACCCTCTCCTAAAATATTGGGTGCCTGTGCCCCTTCCATATCTGACAGAAGAGAAACTACTGTACAATGTGCATAGTGTGTGTAAAAGGACAAATTTACCTTTTTATGACAACATTAAAAATAAAACCCACTATTCTAATCCATAAAATACAAAAGCAAACATAAAAGGACTACTGCAAAATAAATATTAATACAATGAAAAGGGAATTTTTTTTTAAAGGAAATTTAAAATTAAAGACCAATTAAAATCGAATTAATTGAAATTTAGTTAACACATAATTAATTTTAGGCCCGACTCTCTAGATGTCCCCAGTGGAGTCTTCAAGCTATTGCAACGTGGCCTGGATACGAATCTTGACCAAGTCCGACTTAAATGGCCTTCGCTTCTATATTTGTTAAATTTATCACTATTTTATATTCTCTTATTTCCATAGGCTAGATCATTATCAATATTTTTTTATTTTGGGGACTGGGTGGTCGAGATGAGTCACTCACTCAACTTAACCCTAGATAGTCATTACGAAATGACTATTTATTTAGAGTCATCACCATTCTATTTGGGCTAAGTGAGATTGGTCACTTATCGGAGTATGTATTTTGAGGTTTACAAAACCCTAGAATACTAATTCGAGGCCCGCAATCATACCAGAGATTATATAAAAGGGTTCAGGAGTCATTTACAATCACAAGTAAGGACTCATGATGCCCAAAAATCGATACCTTATTAATTACCTGTTAACTTGAATCTTAATTTTTATTCAATTTCAACATATGGCATTTAATTATAAATTCCTGAAACAATAATTTACAATGCAAATTTACTATTCGTCGTATTATTTTAACTTGGAGACATTGCCTTAATTTTCAAAACAGAAAATTTTATATTTTATTGAAAATATTTATAAAACTTCCTAAAACTCGATAACAATCTAAAATGATAAACTTATTCCTACTGTATTCCTTAGACATGAAAATATCCCTGTAATCACATAAGACTTAATTCTACCGAAATTACGAAAATATCTCTAAGGCATACCTTTAACGTGTAAGTATCCCGATACCCCTAGTCGACACTAAAATAACCTTAAAAGGCTAAACAAATCCTAAACATTCACCTTATCCATAGAAGCATCTCGGTGAATAAAATTATGAAAATACCCATGAGGTATCCCTCGACAAGAAAGTATCCTGGTGTCCCTAATGGACACTAAAATGACCTTAGAAGGCTAAACGAATCCTAAACATTCACCTTTGGCATAAAAGCATCCGATGAGAAAAATTATGAAAATGCCCATAGGGTATACCTTCGACATGAAGGTATCCGGGTACCCCTAATGGACATTAAAATGACCTCAGAAGGCTAAACGAATCTTAAACATTCAACTTTGGTATAAAAGGCATCCCGATGAAAAAGATTATGAAAATGCCCCTGGAGTATACCTTCGACATGAAAGTATCTCGATATCCCTAATAGACATGAAAATGACCTTAAAAGGCTAAATACATCCTAAACATTTACCTTCGGCATAAAAGCATCCCAATGAGAAAATTTATGAAAATGCGTCAAGGCTATACCTTCGATATGAAACTATCTCGACACCCTTAATGGACACTAAAATGACCTTAGAAGGCTAAATGAATCCTAAACATTCACATTTGGCATAAAAGTATCCATGCCCTTAGGGTATACCTTCGACATAAAAGTATCTCAGTAGCCCAAAATGCCATGAAAATGACCTTAAAAGGCTAAATGAATCCTAAATATTCACCTCTGGCATAAAAGCATCTAGTAAGAAAAATTACAAAAATACCCCTAGGGTATACTTTCAATGTGAAAGTATCTCAATACGCTTAATTAATACTAAAATGACCTTAGAAGGCTAAATGAATCATAAACATTCACCTTTGGCATAAAAGCATCTTGATGAGAAAATTACAAAAATGCCCTTGAATATGCTATTAATATGAAAGTATCCCAATACCGCTAATGCACACCAAAATGAACTTAGAAGGCTAAATAATTCCTAAACATTCATCCTTAGCATAAAAGCATCCCTATAAAAATTACAAAAATGCCCCTAGGTTATACCTTTGACATGAAAGTATCTTGGCACCCTTAATGGACACAAAATAACCTTAGAAGGCTAAATGAATCCTAAACATTCACCTTTGGCATAAAAGCATTCCAGTGAGAAAAATTAGAAAAATTCCCTTAAGGTATACTTTCGACATGAAAGTATCTCGATACTCCTAATGGACACTAAAATGACCTTAAAATGCTAAACAAATCCTAAACATTCACATTTTGCATAAAACCATCTTAATGAATAAAATTGCAAAAATGCCCTTGGGATATATAAATCCTAAACATTCAACCTTGGCATAAAAGTACCCCAATGAGAAAAATTATGAAAATGCCCTTGGGTTATACCTTCGACATAAAAGTATCCTGACACCCCTAATTGACACTAAAATAACCTTAGAAGGCTAAATGAATCCTAAACATTCACCTTTAGCATAAAAGCATCCCTGTGAAAAAAATTACAAAAATGCCTCTAGGTATACCTTCGACATAAAAGTATCTCGTAACCCCAAATGACATGAAAATAACCTTAAAAGGCTAAATCAATCCTAAACATTCACATTTGACATAAAAGTATCCCACTAAGGAAAATTACAAAAATGTCCCTGGGTAAACCTTCGATGTGAAACTATCTTGGTACATCTAATAGGCACTAAAATAGCCTTAGAAGGCTAAATTAATCCTAAACATTCACCTTTGGCATAAAAGAATCACGATGAGAAAAAATATGAAAATGCCTCTGAGATATACCTTCAACATGAATGTATCCTGATACCCCTAATGGACACTAAAATGAAATTAGAAGGCTAAATAAATCCTAAACATTCACCTTTGGCATAAAAGCATCCCAATGAAAAAAATTACAAAAATGCCCATGGGTTATACCTTTAACATGAAAGTATCACGGTACCCCTAATGGACAATCAAATGACCTTAGAAGGCTAAATGAATTGTATACATTCACTTTTTGCATAAAAGCATCCCAATGAGAAAAATTATGAAAATGCCCTTGGGTTATACCTTCAGCATTAAGGTATCTCGGCACCCTTAGTGGACACTAAAATGACCTTAGAAAGCTAAATGAATCTTAAACATTCACTCTTGGCATAAAAGTATCCCTGTAAGAAAAATTATGAAAATACCCCTAGGGTATACCTTCGATATGAAAGTATCCCAGTAACCCTTAATAACATGAAAATAACCTTAAAAGGCTAAATAAATCCTTAACATTAACCTTCGACATAAAAGCATCTTGATAAAAGAAAATTACAAAAATACCCCAGGTGTACCTTCGACATGAAAATATCTTGGTGCCCCTAATGGACACTAAAATGACCTTGGAAGGCTAAATGAATCCTAAACATTCACCTTTGGTATAAAAGCATCTCAATGAGAAAAATTAAGAGAATGCCCCTAGCGTATGCCTTTGAAGTATCATGATACCCCTAATGGACACTAAAATGACCTTAGAGGGCTAAATAAATCCTAAACACTCACCTTTGCCATAAAAAGTATCCCAATAAGTGAAATTATAAAAATGCTCTTAGGTTATATCTTTGACATGAAAGTATCCCGGTAACCCAAATGGACACTAAAATGACCTTAGAAGGCTAAATGAATCCTAAACATTCACCTTTGGCATAGAAGCATCATTGTGAGAAAAATTATGAAAATGCCTCTAGGGTATACCTTTGACATGAAAGTATCTGGGTAACCCTAAATGACATGAAAATGACTTTAAAAGGCTAAATGAATCCTAAACATTCACCTTTGTCATAAAAGCATCTTGGAGAGGAAAATTATGAAAATGCCTCTAAGGTATACCTTTAATGTGAAAGTATCCCAGTACCCCTAATGGACACTAAAATAACCTTAGAAGGCTCAATGAATCCTAAACATCCACTTTTGGCATAAAAGCACCTCGCTAACAAAATTATGAAAATACCCTTGGGGTATACCTTTGACATGAAAGTATCTCGGTGCCCCTAATGGACACTAAAAGACAAGTAATGATGATCTTTACTATAAATGGGTAATTTAGATTACAAATATTGCTTAAAGTACAAAAATTGTTAATGGATTCCTAAAGTTTTCAAAATTAAATATCAATCCTAAATTAGTTTAAAATGCTAAAAAAGATATAATTTTGACCTAAAACATCCTAAATGAGAAATTTAAATTTTAAAATAACCTAACATGCAAAAATGCCATTAAGTCCCAAAATTTTAAAAAATTACATTTTGTACCCTAACGGAGAACCAAAAGAATGTGAAAGGTTTTAATATTTTTAGCACCTCACCAGAGGACTAATGGAATGCTAAAAATATTTAAAATAATCTAAGTGGATGATTTCATGCTAAAGATAACCATTTTGTCTTAAAAATGCTAGATTTCCCTAAAGGTCCCTAAACTTTTTCAACTTTACACTTAGGTACCTAAGTAAAAAAAAACCTAAATCATCACAAGATATAATTGATCAAGTACAAATCAACATGTAAATCATGAAGAACATCCATATGAAGGTTCGATCAAACAACTTTGACCAAAAAACAAAATTTTCCATTATTTGCAAACTAGCCCCTAAACCTTCCGTTATTTTCTTTATTTGAATGAAAAATAAAATAAAATAAAATAAAATCAAGGAAATTAGTTCATGGCCATTATGCTTGGTCTTTCAACATGGATAAAAAAATCCATGAACTTAAGCATATTTTTGGCTCACCAAAGAGAAGAAAAATGTATAAAACAGATAAAACTTCAAAGATTTAAGTAGAGATTATACCTTAACAAGCCTTGAAATTTTTTTAAGTGTTATCTTCTTTTTTTTTTTTTGCTTCCAAAATCTATAAACCCATGAATAATTTCATCCCTTATTTATAAGGGGAAGATTCGAACAAGGAGGATGAAAATCCTCCTTGGTCGAAAGTTTTTATGTTTTTTTTCATTTAATTTCTTTTTTTTATATATTTGATGTTTTAGTTTACTTTTTAGGTTGGACAAGTAATAAATGTTGTCATAAGCCCATGCCTTTGTCATCTTTTCTTACAAACCACCATCTCCATTGTCATGATTATGCTAGTTTAGGTGAAATGATGATTTTGGTTAGCTTAATGGAATTAGTTGGAATGAAACTAAATCAATTGGAAAAGAATTTAATTCCAATCAAATTAGGTTTCATGTAACTAAATTGGCAAAATATAAAATTAATTATGTAAAAGCAAAATTACATTATGAATTTACAAGTAAACAGAATCTTAAAAGTAAGAAATAAATGCAATAAGGTGCATAGAAAGCTTAATTGGAAATTTCATGAAAAAATGATAATAAATTAAAATTCATGTACTCAATAAAATTTCACATAATAAATCTAATTAAGAATTTAACCATATGGAAATTACATAAAAATAAATAAAATAATTGATATAAAACTAAATAAAAATTAAAAGAAAAAGTTAGTGGACTTTGTTAGAAAATTGAATATTAAGATGGGCTTGGTAGGATTTTAAAGAATGAAATGGGCTTGGCAGAAAACCAAGAAAATGGGCTTGGTAAGTCAATGGGCTTATTGAGAAATTATTGGGCTTATTTAGCCTATTTATAAAATTTGAAGTTTTTATGCTCATTAAAGAGATTTTACCTAAAATAAAATTAAAAAAATAATAAAGATTTCAAGTATTGGATCATACTAGGAAAATTCTTGAGAAGTCTTATGTCAAGAAGAAAAAAATTAAAATCCAAAACTCATAAAATTTTACGAGAAAACTTTTTATGGAAAAAATTTGTTATTTTTGGAAAAAAAATGCAAATCTCATCAAATAAATTGAATTTTAAAAAAAAAAATTGATTTAATATAAATTTAATGAAAATATTTAATGAATTTTAAAAATCTTAAACTCAAAATTTTTTTCCAAAAATTTTATGAAGTAGAAAACTCTGTAACTTAAAAAACAAGAAAATTCAAAAAAATACAAAACTCATAAAATAAAATAAATTTCAAAAAACTGATTTGATGATGGTTAAACGAAAATAGTTAAAGAATTTTGAAGTTCAAAACTCAAGAAAATTCTACCAAAAATTTTATAGATTAAAAGAAAACTCATATTTTAGGACCAAAAAATTTCAAAAAATATATTAAAACTTAAAAAAATGAATTAAATAAAACATATTATCCAAAATATTAATTTACAAAATGGTAAAGATAAAATTTTAAAATTAAGAATAATTTTATCAGGAAAAATTTCAAAAGTATAATACTTGTTGTATTGTAAAAAATTCAAAATTAATTACAAAAATGGCCAACTTGACACCTTGTGGTATAAAATATCAATTTGAATTTTTTTCTTGAATATTTTTTATTTTTTGGAATGTATATTAGCATGAATATTGCACAAGTGTCGGTAAAATATACGATGGTCAATTTTTCAAGCTCTACGAAAAACCTCAAAAAATTCATGAAAATGGGAAATCTAACCGTGATATCACCTGCAGGAATGATTTTCCAAATTTGGCAAGAAAATATTTAAAAACAAAATTTTCCTTTTGAATATTTGTCCTTTCATCCAAGATCGGTCTTTAAATGGCATTTTTCTGTCAAATGAACTTACAGCTATCTAATATTATCACTAAAAAGGTCTTGAAAATATCTTATTCATCTAAAAAATATCAGTCTCAATAAGGGTGGCCGTTAAGTTCTTGATCTCCGATATTCAAGATTATTAGAAATGAAACTCGGACAAAATAAGGTGTCTACATGCCTTAGGATCATTTTATTAATTTATCATAAAATTGAGTCCTCTAGGGTCATCGGGATACTTTCATGTGAAAGCTACACTTTACAGAATGTTTTAATCTCTTTGACCAAGTCTAAGTCTTTTAATTCTAAGTTTTACACTTTCCTGAAAACCAGGTCTTAAGATGAATTTTGATTATTTTTTGTAAAACTGAAATTTTTGAAAATCAAGGCAATGTCTTTGAATTAAAGTAGTATATAGGATGCCTCCCAACATATGAGAGGGTTCAATGGATTGTTTTAATAACGAGATATCATTTTCAACAAGTAACATCAGGATGTTTTAAATTACGTAAAATAAAACTTCATGTTTCTTCGATTTCATCCAGCGGGTTGTGAAAGACATTTTGTGTTTAAAAAATTAAAAACCAATTTTTTCAAATGGAATAATAAATTTAGTTTAAGGAATATTATTTGAAATATGGGAATTATAATGAAATATCAGATATCGAAACCAAATAAAGAATAGGATTTAATTTAACACACAATTAAGATGTATCGATTTTTTAGCCTTATAAGAGGGATCGATTTACTCAAGATGTTAATCGACTCCTAAACATTTTCACGTGATATTTGAGCCTTATAAGAGGGATTTTCGAGCCTTATAATATGGGAATTATAATAAAATATCAGATATCGAAACAAAATAAAGAATAGGATTTAATTTAACACACAATTAAGATGTATCGATTTTCGAGCCTTATAAGAGGGATCGATCTTTACTCAAGATGTTAATTGACTCTGAACATTTTCACGTGATATTTGGTATTAACATGGACAGTGGAGTTTGTTTTCGATGATTTTGTTACCCTCAAAATATGAACTTTGGTAGATGACCAATCTCAGCTAACTGAAATAGATTGGTGGCAACTTCAAGGCAAATAGTCATTTTGTAACAACTATTGAAGGTTAAGTCAAGTGAGCGATCCATCTCAAAAACTCGTTCCCAAACATGAATAAAAAAAGAATCAAAGAAATGAGGGATTCACCTATTTTTTATGTCTGGTAGGCCAGGATTCACTTTCCAGCCACATTGTGACAACTTAGTGACTCTATTAAGGAATAGTTAGCAAGTCAAGCCTAAATTTAATTATGCATTAAGTAAATCTTAGACTAATTTGATTTCAATCAGTGTTTATTTATAATTCCTAGTATTGTAAAAAATTTTCCTTTTTTATTTAAATGGAAATTCTAATAGAGCATTTTTTACCAATAATTTCTATTCTTCATGTTTTCTGAGGGGTATAAAATAGAGAGTTTATATTTTAACTTATGATAGTTAAAAGATTTGTTCATTCCATTACACATACTGTTCACGTACATTTCATGGGCCAATTCATGGGTACCGAACCAATTTAGGAAGGGGTAAAGTAGCTCCACCCTCGTAAGGTTATCCTCCACATAGGCCAAGTGAAAAACTTATTGCAACGTACCCCAGGGATGGATCCTCGCAGATCTATGGGTGCGCATGACTTAAAATATTTTTCTGACTTGGAAATGTCTTTTTGATCAAGATTTATCTTTCACGATGTGATGAGAACGAGAATGTATGGATTCTCGACTTATGATATAGTGAAGGGGACTCTAAGATGAATCGCTCATCTTATTGGTCTTGGATGACCATCACGAAATGGCCAACGCTTGGAGTCGCCACCGATCATTTTGGGCTAGGCATGATCGGATGCCTACTGAAACCTATGTTTTGAGTTACGAAACTCAAAACATCGATCCCATGGTCTACGTAATACAAAAGATTCACTGTTTGGGTTCGAGAGTTGGTTACGCATGATGACGTACAGACCTTTTCGTAACGCCTGAAATCAATACCTTACTATATATCTTATCTCGATTTTGATTCTTTCAATCTTAACTTGTCATTATTTTGATATAACCCCTTTTGATGCATGAATCTTATAAAAATAATCCAAGTTTTGATGAAAAAATTTAATCTCATATAGGCCTCGGAGAGACGGGGAATATAGACATTTTTTATAAAAATGACCCCTGGATTTTACTTTGAAAAATAGAATATTCCACTTTAGGCATTGGAAAGATACCTCCATGGAATATTATCCATAGTTTTACTTGAAATGATTGGAAAACATGAATACAAATAATCATCACAAAGAAATCATGTTAGTGAGGCAGCAAATGAAGTAACATAACATGGATCGTTTAATGCAATGATAAAAAAAAGGGATAGAATATTGGAACTTATCTCGTAATTAGCATCAATTATCTGGGAATAACCGAATTGACAATTTTTAAGATGCATTTGGGTTCCTTGAGTAAATGATGTTTGTTTGACATATTCATGGAAGTCCAAGAAGGAGAAAAATTTAATTATAGTTAAAAGACAAGGTTAGAGTATCCCCGTGGATGACAAATAATTTTAACGAAGGAAGATTTTTAAATCTTGACAATTTTGAAAAGCAGGGTTGGAGTATCCCTTCGGAGGGTCAGGGTTAGAGTATTCCTGAAAATGACATATCTGACACCCTTTAATGAAGTTGAATTGGAAAACTTAAGTTGACAAAACTTTGTGATTTAGGAAATGTGTGAGCATTTTGACAACTTTTGGCAAAAGAAATTATAATGAATGAGGATGGTAAAGATGTAAAATATGTTTGTGCCTTGATACGAGCCCATGGGAGGTCAAAGCATGTTCTCAAGTCTGATCGGGGTGATATGGAGACATTCGAATGTCTCAAGACGAAGCTCAGGAAAATAGCTAAATTTTGACCATAACCGAAAACAGGGGACAGCATCACGCTATCCCACTTCCTGAATTTATTCTAAATTGGTTTGAAGGCTTTAGAGGGTGGACGAGATACCGCTAAAAAAGGTAACTCGATGAAAGTCAATCTAAAAATGTTCCCAATATCCCAAAAAGTCACTTTCTGGGAACATAAATTTTCAAACTCGAATTGATTATGCTGCTGGCAGAGCATATGAGGGACAAGGTGTGCCAAAATTTGAAAAATCACCCAGACTCATTTGGTATCAAAAAATTACAAGTCATACCTTTTTGAAAAGGGAATTTCATGAATCTTTTAGGAAAAATGTTTGAAAAAATTGGAAAAATCATTTAGTGGGACTGAATGGCCAAACGAAAATACATGTTCAAATTCTAGAGGTTTTGGATAGTTTAGATTTGAAAAATCGTAACTCTCTCATCTGGAATGATTCGGGGGTGAATAAGACATCATTTTAGAGATAATTCGAGATGCTTTGAGGGAAAAAATCAGAAGATTAATGAAAAATCATCTGGGATTTTGAAGTAATTTTTCAATTTGCAATAGTTGTGCTACCGGTAGGGGACAAAGCAAAGTAGGGGATATCTCTCCTTTTTTTATGTCTATGAGTCCAAACTTGAGCCATTGATATTTGAACGCCTATGACCGAAGGGAAAGAGTGGCTCACGAACTCATTTGCAAAGCCCCAGAGTAGTTTCGGATAATGAAATAGCCCATTGATGATACCACTTATGATTTAGACTCAAACAAGGCGCAAACATTTAAGGAATAATTGTAAGGCCATTTTTGTTGCAAAATCAAAAGATTTGAGCTCGTTTAACCAAGATTCTAGATCTGAAAAACTTAATTTTCCCTAAGATATTTTACTAACTTTAAGGAAAATGCTAAGTACATGCTAATCCTCATTGGTTAAGGTTAACATGCTTGGCTTGGGGGGTTTTGAAAATCAGTTTTGACAGCCATCAAACATGCATTTTGAAAAGGAGAAGACAACAAACATACAAGGGGATGGCACATAACGTAAATGGGGATGCTAACTTTACCAATGGTCTAGACAAAGAAAGTTCTATGGATTTTGACAAGAAAATGTTATGGATGCTGAAAATGGCAATGATTCATGCAAGTTGATGTGTAAATGTGCTTGAAATGTGTTAGGCTAATGATTCATACATGGATTAAGGATAACAAGATGCATGGATATGGC
>JBBYHK010125454.1:0-38701 GCA_038382065.1 Adansonia grandidieri | reverse complement strand
ATAATTTATAAATTAAATGATATATAAAACAAAATGTTAATAGTAAATATTATTATTTACGAATCGGATTGAATGATACGACGGTACCCAATATTAAAATACCCCGATGTCATTTCCAACGGCCTTTATCATTTTACTTCAAATCATTTTCTTCTTTGTTTCTTATTCCAGCAATCACATCCGATAATCTTGTTGCTAAGTTCAACAATGATCGAGACCTTGCCATGGGTACGCGACCTTTTCAATTCGATAAGCTTAACTTAAATTAAATTAAATATAATTTTAATCGATTTAGTTAAATTTATTATTTAATAATAAAATAATAATTTTATGTAAATTTAATTATAAAATTATATTAATATAATATAAAATAATTTTTAAATATTTTAAATAGAAGGTAAACTTTTCAACTTAAATTGGCTTAAATTGACCTTGAGGAAATAATTTTTTTTTCAAACTCGAATCTAACTCTTCTGGACCCCTAGGCAACCCTGCTAGCCACTTTAGGGCCATTTTTTGTTTTTAAACGACTAGATTTGTGTTAATTGGATCTTAAATTAGTATTAAACAATTACATCCACCATGAAGGAAAAAAAAAAAAACCAACGCAAATTTAATAGTCTGAGACAAAGAAAGGAAAAAAAAAAAAACAATTCCAGCCCCTTAGATTTGGCTAAATAAGGTTATATATACATTAATATATTTTATTTAGGATAATTATCGTATTCTCTAGTGGTGAAAAAAAAAAAACTTCATAAGTAGAGTTAATGAGTGAAATGTATCTTATAAAATACATTTAAAAGAATAAAATATAAATAAATAAAACACGTATCATTTCTTGAAACATAATTATAATTTTTTTATTTTACTGTCGATGTATTAAATAATTATCTTTTTAGTTATTGCGGTGCTTTTGGGATATTTTTATTTTTGTGTTTGTATTTGTTGTAGACTTTTTTTTTTAAATAATTGCTGATATTTAAACTGGCTTTATGATATTTTATCAATAAACATTTGACTTAGAAAAAAAAAATTCTTCAAAATTCAAATCTTGTTTTATCAAATAGATTTCTTTATTGTAAGTTTGTCGAATCTCATTTTGTACATGGTTTGCTTGTTATAATTTTTAATACATTGTAGTTTACGTTGTAGCGTTCACCATGCTATATTGGTGAAAATTAAAAGAACAAAAAGGAAACCCAAGTTGGGATTCCTTTTGCAGTAACAAAAGTGAGCATCTATCTTTTGTTTTGTGAGAATTTCTTCTAATTTTTGGGATGCAAGTGAACCACAAAAATTATGATAGTTGCTTGTAGAATATGGGGTTCGATTTAATTAATTCATATAATATTTTTAAGAGGTGATATTTAGTAAGTTCAAAGTTTAATCTCAACATATGTAAATTTTTATCTTATTTTCAAGTTACGATCCCATTTCTATAAAAATATGTTTCTTGTTGAAGTATTCTTACATTTTGCAGCTCCTATCTTCAAGTTCTCAATTTTTTACCCTCCTTCAGTTTTTAGTTTTCGGTTTTTCTTTCTTAAGTTGAATATATTGTAGAAGGCCATATATTCACTATGATCAAATTAGTCCTTAGTGCGGTACATCATCAATTGTTTTTTCTCCATAATTTGTCATGGGATGTGAAGTGAAAGAGCTAGAAAGAAACCATGATGGAAAATAAAAAAGAAAGGCGATGTTTTCAAAAGTCAATTCCATGATATATATTGCATGTTCATTTGTACTTGTGTCATGTGAAAGAGATTAATTAAAAAAATTTATAAAAAAAAAATTATAAACATTTTTTGGGTTATTATGTTGTATTAAGAGCTGAAAAATGAAGGATTGAAAAAAAAAAAAAAAACATTTGCTTTGACTCTCTTATGTGTTTCTAAAAATAGGACTTCAGCCTCAAATCACTCGACATAATTACTATAGACTATATTTTTTTATTTGAGAGATAAAAACTGATAGAACAATAAATAAATTTAAAATTTAAATTCAATAGAAATTATGAATATAAATCTTTATGATACCTTTCAAAATTTTAATACATTTGTCTTAAAGAAAAATAAAGGTTTAAAAAATTTGGTCTTAAGGAGACAAACAAACAAAATAAATAAGAGAATATTTATTGTTAAATAACAAAATTTTGAATAAAAAGATATTGTTGTGCAAAAGATGCAGTAGAAAAAGGAGATTGAAGCAAAAAGAACAAGAATACAAGATCTACGTGGTTTGGTCAATGTGACCTACGTCCACGGTTGGGGAGAGATATTTATTATTTCTTTGAGAAAAACTGATATAGAAAAAGGCCTTAGTGCCTCATCTATATATATATATATACTCACCAAATCTAAATCCTAACTAAACAAGGATAGTCCTAATCAATAAAGATAAATTCTATTTCTTATCCTAATCTGATTAGGACTTATCTAAATACAATCCTAATAAGGATTAAAGTCTACTCCTTACCATAATCTAATTAGGATTTATCTAATCAAAACTCAAGGCACTTAACAATTCTCCACCTTGACTTGAATTTCTAAGCCTTCAGAATCAATGATATCTCTCTACCATCATGCCCCAAAAGGCGTTATGCTATGCAAACATTTACCAAGTCCAAGCTATGCTTGGACTTTTCTGCAAGTAATGACTTTGTCAACATATTTGCTAGATTATTTGCTGTGGCTATCTTCTTTATGGAGAATAACTTTTCTTCAATTACATCCCGAAGGAAATTCAACCTGACATCAATATGCTTTGATTTTTCATGATAAACTGGATTCTTAGCCAAGTTCAATGCACTCTGACTATCACAACAAATGACGGGCCTCTGAACATTCAAACCCAAACTATTAACAAGACCATGCAACCATATACTTTCCTTGACCCCTTTTGTCAATGACATATTTTGCTTCAGTGGTAGACAAAGCAACTGTAGACTGATGCGTTGCTTTCCAACTGATGGCACATCCATACAAAGTAAAATATAACATGTCAGAGATCTACTTTTTATAAGATCTCTACCATAGTTAGAATCTATTTAGCCAACAAGACCACAAGTAGAACCATTAGTACCATAAACCAAGCAAATGTTATTTGTAACTTTCAAGTATTGCATAATCCATTTAACTGCCTCCTAGTGAGTTTTCCCAGGATTACTCATAAACCTACTCACAACACTAACTGCATAAGCTAAATCTGGCCTAGTACAAACCATGGCATACATGAAGCTCCCAATTGCGCTTGAGTAAGGAACTCTATTCATGTAATCTCTTTTTTTATTTATACTAGGTATTGTACTAGCATCAAGTTTAAAATATGCTATCAAAGGAGTACTAACCGGCTTAGAATGATCCATTTAAAAAGATTGTAGTACCTTTTTAATGTACTTTTAATGAGATACATATAACAATCCTGCTTTTTTGTCTCTCCAAATCTCGATGCCCAAAATTTTCTTGGTTGCACCTAAATCCTTTATTTCAAACTCACTGCTCAACAAAATTTTCAAACTGTCAATTTTAACCTTGTTCTTAGTTGCAATCAACATGTCATCCACATATAGCAACAAATATATGAAGGAACCATCTGGAAACTTTCTAGAGTAAACACAATTATCATCTGATTGTGCACAAAATCGTGAGAAATCATAAATGCATCAAACCTCTTGTACCACTGCCTTGGATACTGTTTTAATCCATATAAGGATTTCTTCAACAAACATAAATGTCTTTCTTTTCATAATCAAGAAACATTTCTGTTTGTGACATATAAATTTGCTCCTCTAGATTCCCATGCAAGACTGCAGTTTTCACATCAAGTTATTCCAACTCCAGATCTAATGCACTTACCATGGCTAGAAGAACTCGAATTGTCTTATGCTTCACAGCTGGTGAGAATACTTCATGATAATCAATTCCCTCCTACTATGAAAAACCCTTTGCCACAAGGCTTACCTTAAACTTGGCTGGTTCAATTCCAGGGATACCTAATTTCTTCTTGAATACCTATTTGCATCCTATCGGTTTCATACCCCTTGTTAATGGTACTAGGTCCCATGTATTATTCTTTTCAGTAGATTACATCTCCTCATTCATGGCAATTAACCATTCTGATGATTCTTTACTATAAACTACATCTTTATATGACCTTGGTTCATCATAAACAATGTTCTCTGCAACTGCCAAGGCATAAGCAATAGGATTAGTATCAACAACCTCAGCAAAGTTTGCATATCTTAAAGGTTTTCTAATTTCCCTCTTTAGTCTCCTTGCTGTTATACTTTGTGAATCTTTTTCTTCTCTGGGTTGTTCTTCAGGATTTGTTGTCATCCTTTTTGGAGCTTCAATCTCAAAGTCCACCTTCATATTAGCACCATGATCTTTGTTACCTATAAGATTATCAAGCTCCTCTTTCTAGCCAAACATAGTAGACTCATCAAAAGTATCATCTCTGCTAATAGTAAATTTTAGAGTTTTATATTTCTCAGTACACCATAATCTATACCCTTTAACTCCAGTTGCATACCCTAGAAATATGCATTTCATTACCGTAGGCTTCAGTTTACCATCATTAACATGAGCATACGTAGGACAACCAAATATGCACAGGCTAGAATAATCAGATGGTTTACCGGATCATGCCTTTTGAGGAGTCTTTAAATCAATTGCAATTGATGGAGATCTATTCACCAGATAACAAGCAGTATTAATTGCTTCAGCCCATAATTATTTTAAAAGACTAGCATTTAATCACATGCATCGAGCATGCTGCAACAGTGTTTGGTTCATGTGTTCAGCAACTCCATTTTGTTGTGGTGTACGCCTAACAGTGTGGTGCCTCACTATACCTTCTTTCTTGCAGAATTAATCAAATGGTGCATTGCAAAATTCTAAACCATTGTCTGTTTGAGTGTCTTAACTTATTTTCTAATCCGTTTTTCAATCATAGTCTTTCACTCTTTGAACCGTCCAAACACCTCATCCTTTGATTTCAGAAAATATACCCAAACCTTTCTAGAGTAATCATCAATGAAAGTAACGAAGTACCTACATCCACTATGCGATTCAACTGGAGAAGGACCCCACAAATCTGAATGAATATACTCAAGGATACCAGTAGAAGTCTGTTTGCCAAAACTGAATTTCACCTTATGCTGCTTTCCCAAAACAAGACTCGTAAAATTTTAGTTTTCCTATTTCATTTTCATCTAACAATCTTTGTTTACTCAATACTGCAAACCTCTTCTCACTCATATGACCCAATCTGCGATGCCATAACTTTACACAATCATCATGTGGTTCTATACTGCCATGATTCCCATCACTAAACTGCCCATCAAGATGTAAATTTCATGTTGAAATTTACCTTTCATCATGACCAGAGCACCCTTTTAGACTCTTATTTTGTCATATTCACTAGAAAAATTGTACCCTTGTTTTGCTAAGGTTCCTATAGAAGTTAAATTGTTGTGAAATCAAGAACATATTAAGTATCAAATGTTCTGACTATCCCATCATACATCTTAATCTGCACAGAACCATTGCCCTTAACACTAAGCTTTTCATCATCACCCAACTTAACACTGACATTCCACTCTTTAAAAGAAGTAAACCGTTTCTTTGAGAAAGTCATGTGATAAGATGCACCAGTGTCCAAGACCCAGGTATTTGCAGAACTTGAAGTACTAACAGTAGAAATATCACTGCATTCTCCTTCATAAGAACTATCTTTAATCACAGCTAAGCTATCTTGTACTACAGCAGCTCTACCATTGCTAGCTAATCTTTTTTTTTTCATTTCTCTTTTTTTTTTTTTGCTGTGGATAGTCCTTTTTGAGGTGCTTTTTTTCTTTACAGTGATAACATTGAAGTTCGCTAGACTTTACTTTTGAACGTGACTTACCTTTGCTACCACCTTTCCTTGTTCCTACCTCTGTTGACAATGAAACCTACTCCTACATTATCTTCTTTAGAACTAGAAACTTTTTTTTTCAATTTTTTAAACTGCATAGCATCCTTCGCATTGCTAACAGAAATACTATCTCTACCACATAGCATAGTATCAACAAAATTCTCATATGAACTCGGCAAAGAACATAATAGAATGATAACTTGATCCTCATAATTTATTTTAACCCCAATAGCTTGTAAGTATAAAATAATTCTGTTAAAATTGTCAGGATGATCTTTTACCTGCATATTTTATGTTATCCGAAAGGTATACAAATGCTACTTCTGATATAATCTGTTGGTTAGAGATTTATTTTGATACTTGCTTTCTAGCTTGTTCCATAACCTCGCAACGGTCATTTCTGCAACCACCTCTCTCAAAACTTCATTAGTTAAACTCAACAGAATCGCGCTATGCACTTTTGCTAGAATCGTATTCTTCTCTTTTGCCTTCAAATTTGTAAGCAATCTTTTTTCTCCTTTGAGTGTTGCTGCATATCCTTGTTGAATAAGAACAACCTTTATCTTTACCTTCCACAGAGTGAAATCATTTGATCCACTTAATTTTTCAATTTTGAATTTGAGAGATAACATCTTGAACAGTAAAATAGAGTTACCTCTAGATACCCAGATTTGAATAGAAACCCTAGGTAACCTAGCTCTGATACCACTTGTTATAAAAAAAATGCAGTAAAGCAAGGAGATTAAAGCAAGAAAAATAAGAACACACAAGATTTACTTGATTCAGTCAATATGACCTACGTTCACAGGTGGGAAGAAAGATTTTTTTTTTCTTTGAGAAAACCTAATATAGAGAAAGGCCTTAGTGCCTCATATATATGGTTACCAAATCCTACTCCTAACTAAACAAGGATAATCTTAATCAATAAGGATAAATTCTATTCCTTATCCTAATCTGATTAGGACTTATCTAAATACAATCCTAATAAAGATTAAAGTCTACTCTTTATCATAATCTGATTAGGATTTATCTAATCAAAATTCAAGGCACTCAACAGAAACTATAGATAAAAATAAATCAAATTAAAAATTATTGTAAATATTAAAAATTCGTACACCATACAAGCCAAAAACTAGTTTATAAGAAAACAAATCACAAAAGTTTCTCATATGATAGATTTAGATAACAGTTAAATCTATAATCTTACTATAATTAAAAGCTAACTAGATAAAGCATATTAGAGCATCCACGCACCCAGGCTTCTTACATGTCAATTATTAATTTTTATTTATACATATATTTATTCATTTTTTATGAATTTCTTGTTTAAATATTAAAATGTAAAAAATTAAAGAATAAATTATAATATTGTAAACTATTTATTTTGACTTTTTATATTAAATATATTTTTATATTTTTCATCTTTATTCATATATAAAATTTGGTAAAAAATATATATGTACTAAAGAGTAATACAAAACATGCCAGCTATAGTGTTGATCTATGGTACTTTTTATTTCTATTTTTTGTTTAAAGAATAATAATTAAAATATTATGAAATATTAGTTTTGTTTTTATTTTGCCATTTTATATTTATATATCTTTTTATTTTCATCTTTATATAGATATAAAATTTTGTAAAAAGTATTTGGTTAAAAAGCAATACAAAAAAATTATGCATGAATGAAATTTATCAATTTATTTAAAAAAGATGAGAAAAAATAAAAAATGACATATTCATTAAATTTATTTATAATTAAGAAATTTAATATTTCAAAATAATTATTTTTTTAGACTTTTTTCTTTGAGATGTGAAGTTAATGCAGATTATGTGAGTTTTTTGAACTGCTTGATAATTGTTGATTACATGTCTATTTTTTAATCGAACTTGCTTTTTCCTTTTTTCTTTGATATAAATGACATTTTTTTGTCAAGTACAAAATTTTAAAATATTCTTTTATTATGAAAATGATTTTTTATGAAAAAAATTAAATTATTGGTCCACAATTAAGTAATTTTGAATACCTTTTTTGTACAAAACTTTTCATCTATTTTTTTTTTCCAAATCATTTTAGGAATATTGCCTTAAACTAAATTGATTCCCTTTGACAATTGATGCACTACAAGTAAATTACTTCACATCCTACATTCTTTCCAAACCTTTTAATATAGTGTTCTTAAGATAGAATTAATGTTTTTTTCCAAAACTATTTCTATTAATCTCTTTGCCTATGAGATGTGAGGCATCAACCAAGAACCTCATATCAAAGTTTTAAGAAAGAAAATATTCCATTTTGTGTAACAAAGCTAAATTAATGATTGTTAGCAGATTATATCATTAATGCATAGAACCAAATATGTAAACTTACTCCTACTGACCTTTTATGTATATACAATGATCAAGAACACTTTAAGTGAAACCAAATGATGCACAACATTGTGAAGTTTTATATACCATTGATAGGTTCTTATTCTTGTCTTTATTGATTTCTTTAATGTGCAAACCAAATTACTATTCTAAAAAAAATTGGTTTAATCATGTATATATCTTCTCATCATCCCCATTTAAGAAAGTAATTTTCAACATTCATTTAAAGCAAGTCTAGATCAAAATGAGCTACAAAGCTATGATAATTTTAAATGAATCCTCCTTAGAAACTGGAAAGAAGGTTTCACGGTAACTAATACCTTCCATTTGACTCAAACTTTTGGTAACAAGTCTAACTTTATATCGTTCAGCACTACCAAATGGCAATGGGTTCTTAGATTGGATCATTATTCTATTTCTTCTATCGTAAATGTATGCCAAACTGTAAAATTTTACTACCTCATGGTATGTGAAAATGAATCATCTTTAGATCCAATATCGAAATTAGACATTTGTAGGCATATAACCAAGTCATAGAAGTAGCTAGTTTTCTTGTCTTATTAGGTTTTCTTAATACTACTATCTCTTATACATTTTAGCAACATTGTCAATGAGATTTTGTTATCTTGTAAAAGTTCTTGATTTGATTATTTGTTAATAAATTCTGTATATTTCTTTTGAAATCAATCAAGTCCTCTATAAAAGATTAATCCAAATTAATTTTTTCCTTTCCATCAAGCTTATGAGGAGAGCACTCTTACTAGACTCATGATCCTTAATTACTTAACATTTATAGCTTAAACTTTTCAAGGTGAATGCAAAGACATAAAAATCTATACCCTTTTAAGTTAACTGGGTCATCTATATCTACTAACTATTCTTGGATGTAGTTTCATTAGTTTTTATGTTCCAACCTTCACTTTAACTAGATAATCCCAAGCTTGTAAATTTCTTAAGCTAGATTCTAACTATTCCGCGATTCAAAAAAAGTTTTAGAAATATATTTAGTTAGAATTTTATTTAAGACATAAATAGCATTTTTAAGGTATTAGTCTATAAACTTAAGAAATATGTATGATCTCTAAAAATTATAATGCATTCTTTATCTCTGTTTATGTCTTTTTCTTAATGCAAGTAACATAAGTTTCAAACTCAAAAGTTTCAATAGTTTTAGGAACTCTATCATTTATCAATCTCTTTTTATGCTTTAGGCAAAGTTTTCTTATGTGTCTAAGTTAATTCAAAAATGAAGGATTTCATGCTTTTTTTCCTTTTTGGTATTTTTTTTCTTCTCTTTTATATGACACTTTCCTTATCACCTTCTTATCTTGAATTATTAGGTAAATTGAATCTAGTTTCTTATTCTTTAGTCTCTTTTTTTGTTAAATACATGTAGTTAAAAGTTCATTGATAAACCATATTCATGTGTTTTAAATGGTCTATACTCATTAAGAAAAGAGTTGAACATGAAAATCATAAGAAATTACTTAAAATTTTTCAAAAACTTAAGTCAAACTACAATGTCTCTTAAATCTAATAATATGCTCACCCAAACTTCTAAAACTATTACACTCTATTCCTAAAAGCTTCTTTATCAGGGTGGCAACCAATACTTTGTTAGATTTTACAAACTGGTCTTTAATGTCTTTCAAGTAACCCTCGACAATGTCACAATTTAGGATGGAATCACAAATAAACGTACTATTATAGAACTTAATGTACAATACACTTAAACAATTAGATATCTCTCACTGTGCATGCAAATCCCTTTTTTCTTTGTGCATTTGATTCAGTCAGGACAAATTGTCCATACAAAGCTCCAAGTTAAGTTCCTTAGAAATAGCTTAATTGACTCTTTTTCAATCAGAGTAATTTTTCATCACCAGATAGAATTGACTTTAACATCCTTATTAATCACAATAATGGGAACGGTTGCAAAATCCAAAAACAAAATCAAGTAAGGTAATTATACTTTAATTGAAAAAAATCAATTTATATTCAAATATAAATTCAAACCTCCCTATGGGTAGAGGTGTATCATGTTTATGAATTTACATAGCTTTAATGAAACAATAACTTTAAAACACTAAAATTAAATAATTCATACATGTAGCCTAGAAAATGGTACTTTTATGCTGTATTGTTTTATCCTTTAATAGTTGTACAAAATCAATTACCTCCTTATAGGGTCAAATAACTGATTTCATAGTATAATTCTTTATTGATGTCATTTTCTTTATGTAATTATTTAAAGAAAAACTTTATTTTAAACACTACTTTTTTATCTAAACCAATAAACTTAAAATATTATAGCTACTCTTAAGTTAACGGTTTAGAACCCTAATAATAAAATCCAACATATATGCTTAAAATTTATCAATGTCATTTTGCTTATGCAGTTATTTAAAGAAAATTTTATATAAAAAACTACCAGTTTTATCTAAATTTAATTAACTTAAGATGTGATATAACTATTCTAAAGAAAATATATCATGCTAATACATTGCAAGATAGCATGGTTTAATGTCATTTTTCATATGTAGTTCTATAAAGAAAATTTTATTTTAAATTACTATTAATTTTATCTAAATCAAACAACGTAAAATGCCATAGTTAATCCCAAGAAGTGATTTAGGTCCGCAGCAATGACATAATACATATACCATAAACAATTGCATACATGATTTAATAATTCATAAAATATATACCCAAGATCATCAAAAAAATAAATTTTTTGACTTAATAGTGCATATTGCTACTAAAATTGAAATTTCAAATTTAGTAAAAATAAATTTTACTAAAAAAATTTGATCATGCACTTAACTTTGGGTTGATAGTACCTAAATATCAGCTACTTTATAGGGATAGTATATATTGCCAATCAAATCCCAACATACCAAAATATGTTATTGTGAAATAAAATTCCAAAAAAAATATGTGTAAGAAATATATTTATCATTAATAATGTGTAAATATTCAATAACAATATTCATGCAATTTAAAATTCCATAAAAAATAATGGAAAAATTAGAAACAAAATTCCAAGCCAAATTGAAGAAATTGATGTAAAAATAGCCACATATAGCCCTCCCACGTAGAGCAAGTGCCAAGTATCGCTCGTGGGCCTTGACTTGACCATTTTTCTAGCCTCTTTCTTCAACAAGGTCGAGCTTGACCGAGTTAGACCTGATCTGACCCATTCAAGTTTGTTTCATAATTTTATCCATATTTCACATTTCCAATTTATATTTTAACAACTCAAAAACATGATCCTATACTAGTTTTATATAGCCCTCGTAGCAATTTGATCAAAACCAAAAATTCATCATCAAACATTCAAAATTTTTATTTATTTATTTTTTCCTAATGAATCTTTAGTTTTTTTTTTAACAAAACATGATAGACCCATTTAGAATTTTCTTTAATTCCTTATGCGTTTAATTTATTTTCATGCAATTAAAGGCTTTAAAATATGACTCAATTAATATTTTATAGAATTAAATTGAATAAAAATGCAAGAGCAAAAAAGAATTTTTCATGCTTTTTGGATTTCCAACACACATATAACCTACGTTTCTAGTCTTTTTATAAGTTTTTGTATTTAGTCTAGTTATGACGCATTATATAATTTGCAAAACATGATCGAGACATATGCAGATTTAAATCCTCAAAAATTTTGAGTCTAGTAGCCTAAAAATGACTAATTATCAAGAATTTTTCAGTAAAAATTCATGCAAAATCCATTAAGGTTAGACAAATATTCTTAGAATTGAAACATCAATAATGCAATTAAATGTATATGAAGTATAACATAATGATCTATATCGCTTGATCCATTCTTTAATTTCAACCAAAACTTTAATAAAACATGATTAATCATTAAAACAACTATAGACACCTAATTCCATCTGGGCCTCTTCTAAGTCAATGGAGCTAAATTTAGGATCCCAAGTGAAATGCGCTCATCTTTCTTCCTCGATCAATTTTTGATATCTTGTGATTTAATTTGCAAAAAAATAAAAAATAAAAAAAGATTATTGGGTACCATATCGCTAGTACCGGGTGACACAATGCCAAGCGAAAAAAAAGGCATAGCACTTGGAAACCCTTAGGAGGTAAGAAAATATCATTTTTATGACATTTACAAAGATTTATCGATACAATTCTTAAGTTTATCAATACATCATTGAGCTTGGGTCTTTTTAAATCTTGGGAATGTAATTGTATTGATACAATTACAAATGTATCGATATGTTTTTGAATTGTTTGGGTTTTTCTATTCTAAAAAGTAGCTATATCGATACAAACACCGTATGTATTAATGTTGCATGGCATTTTTCACCATGGAAAAACTTCTTTGCCCAAGTGTTTTATATTTCACCTTCCTAGTGGCCTTAGACTACTTGAAAATCATGCAAAGGTATTTCACCAACATTTTCACATAAGCATGAGAACCACCTACATAACTTAAGCCATGAAAGCTTGAATGAGCTTAGAAGAAATGAGTTTAATTCTTTAATCATGCATGGGAACTAAATGGCATCAAGTTTGATTGCTTCTTAACTAATTTGAATCTAGTTTAGTTGAAATTCAATAGGATGCTATATTAAGTTAAAGTTAAAAGCTCCTTCTTGCATAAAACCAAGATATAACCATATTGAGTGGGGTTTTTCTTTAAGGGCATGCATATAAGATTGTCCATTTAGACTCAGCTGAAATCATGCTCCATTTAAAAGGATTTCACCTTTGATTATACCATCTTGCCATGTAAAGAGATGCTTGTAAAAAGCTTGGTGAGTTATCAAGATGAGAATGAACTTGCAAGGGGATGAAATGATTAACCAAAGGGCTTTAAACACCTTAGGGACATTCATTAGAGATGATCCCTTCACTTTTAGCTAAAAAAAAACTAAAGAGCAAAAAAAAAAAAAAAGAAAGAACGAAAAAGTGATAGCTTTAAGATTTTGCCGAAAGTTTTTTCCTTCATCTTCTACTTTCATTTTGTATCTTTTTAGTTCTTTTATAAAAGCTTGATGATCCGAAGCCATGCTTAGGTGATAACTTGTTTTAAGATGTAAAAAACCAAGTTATGGTCAAATCTTGATCTATGACCCCAAATTGCTATTTTTTTATTCTTTAATTTTTTTAGTAAAAGTTCTATTAAAACCATGTTCCTATCAAGAAAGATTGTTTACCAAATGTTTTATGTCTAGTTTTTTAGTTTTTTTTTTTCTATTTTTTACGGTTTTCATTAAGTTTTCTTCATGATGCAACTTCATTTTGGGTCTTCATGCTATTTATATGCTGTTCCATGTATGATACATTCATTTTATGTCATTTTGATGCCTCCTTATTATAGACACTTAATTTCATCTAGGCCATTTTTTCTGATAGTTCTAAATATCCAAGATTGAGAACCTAGTAGCCACCTTGGTAGAGATCAATTTCTTCCTATCAAGCTAGACTTTATTAGACCTATTTGGTCATAGCTAAATGACTGGACATGTGCATGAAAGAAAAAGTGCAGTTTTGAGGGTTAAAAAGAATAAATCTAAAAATAAAAGGATAAATATTCAAAAAAAAATTAGTTATAAATTTTGAAATTTATTTTTGCAGATGATATCAAGGTTAAATTTTTAGTTTGTAAGAAATTTTTAAACTTTTTTCATGAAATCTTGGGAGTTAACCATTATTTATTTTTATTGATACTTATGGGGTATTCATGCCAATACTCACTCCAGGAAATATAAAATATTTAAGAAAAAATCTATATTGGCTTTTTAGTCTATTCCCACATGCCATGCCTTTAAAACTTTGGATGATTCGAAGGGCTTAGCATGCTCGACTGAAAAATATATAGTGGTTGGTGATGGTCGAGCCTTTGACCTATCCCATGATCGGGATTTGGATTAGGCATAATAATATGAAAGGGAAAGAGACTATTAGACGAATCACTCATCCGACTAGTCTTGAATGGCCATCATCTTGTGGCCATAAACTTTGAGTAGCCACCAGTCATTTCGAGCTAGGCAGGATTGAATGCCTATTGAAAACTCTATTTCGAGTTACAAAACTTGAAACATCGATTTTAAGGTCTACAAAGTTCACAAATTCGTTGGTTGGGTTCGAGAGTTGGTTATGCATAGAAAAAGATTAGCATCCCTACGACACCAGATGTTAGTACCTACAACCATGTCTTGATTCAGTTTTGGTTAAATCAGTTCCATTTAGTCATTATTTAGGTATAATTCCCATTAATGCATGAATGAAACAAACAATGAAGGAATTAGGTTAGTTATGCAAATGCAAAAGGGACAATTAAATTAAAGGGCAGCTCCATCGGTAGCTCTTTTATTAAAGCAACAGAATATCTCGATTACACCTAATTATATTAAAAAATGCCCAACATGGTTACATTGCTTGATTACATGCTTTAAGAAATATAACAAATCTTGTTCATAGGCTTCGATGGGCAGAATATTGGGTGTCAAGGATTGTGCCACATCCATCATGTGTTCAGCTTCCATATGGGCCACTTGAATCTGCTCAATGAGAATGTAGTAGTGATCTTGATGGTTTTGGTGTACCTAATCAAACATCTATAGCCACTTTTGCTCTCGTTTTTGACAGCACTTGCTAGTTCATTAATTTAGTCTTGGTAAACTTGTAAGGAATTCTCTAAATCTTCGATTCTGAGTGTCAAAGTCACATTCTTGACTTGGTTTGCCCTCAAATCTCAAACTCAAGCTTCTAACCATCCATTGTTTCTCTGATAAAATGATGAGAGGGCACAAGTTCTAATGAGCTTCTCTTTGTTGGCCCTAACATCTTTTTTACATCGGTGCAGTTCTTTTCTGAAGAAAATTAATTTCTGTTTCCCACTCCATTAATGACTTTCCAAGGTGCTGGGACTCGCTTACTTTGCTGAGTGTCACATGATCTTTCCTTAAACTCTTAAAATCTTTCTTGAAATGGTTTTTCTCTTTAACAGCCTGGTTCACCTTAACATCCTAGAGGTAGAGGTCCATTTTTAATTGACTTTTCTCTTCCTTTAAACGAGCGATCTCTTTGGCAAAGGTTGCCTTTTCTTGTTTGAACTCTTGCTTGAGCAATTCGATCTCAGAAGGAAATTTGTCAAGTGGTTTTTATGATGTCCCAACACTGAATAGGGCAAGGTATCATTAATGCGATAGATCCTTCATTCATCATATCCCGAGGTCATCCTACTCTCTTTCCAATATCTCTCAATGCTGCGAGTTTGTTTTCATGCATGAAAGGCTAGTTGAACTTTCGACTTATAATCAAGCTCACCATAGGTGAAATCCCATAACTCTAGGTATTGGATGAAGGGGATGAATTATCGACACTAGAATTACTAAAAAGCCAGAATGGGTGCATAGCTAGTGCTTCCCCATAATGTCATGAGTAGCATACAACTATAATCTCCGCATTAAATTATTTATGGTGAGAACCAAAAGGCTTTCCATGTCACCTCTTTTCCTTTGAGGTTTCAAAATTTCTAAACCCATTATTCTTTGAACTTGTCCTAAGGCCATTCCTTCTCAAGGACCTTGGAGATAGGGCTAAAGTTAGGTAAAAAGTTGCATGACATCTTGCTTTCTTTAGGATAAAAGTGACTAATAAGGTGAATGTGAAATAATGGTGCATATTCAATGAAGTGGCCCATACCCATTTTCTTGTAATAATTGAGAGCTCGAATAGTTTCCATAATGATAGCCAGTGCATGATTGATGTTGCAACACAACCGGAATAAGAGATATGCTACTGTAGCTCCAACATAGCCTAATGTTTTCGAAAATATGACTAAACCATATATCACCAAAGCATAGATATCTAGAATCTTTTAGAGGTCAACACTATATGCTATTACTTCTTTCAAACTAGCCCATGAAAGGCACTCACTATTCCCCTTTATCTCGATATGACTCTCAATCCAAGTCTTTGGTGCACTGAGAATCTAGGTTAATCTTTTCTTGAAAGTTAGAGGGTTCAAAGCTTTGCAGTATATTCTATCATCCTTTGCTCGCTCAATGTTGAGTGATGCAGTGTATTCATCAACTGTGGGGACCAAATCTTTATGATTGAAAGTTAAACATCGATACGTTAGGTTCTAAAACTGAGATGCTGCTTGCAACACGCTAACATTCGAATGGACTTGGAGTAAAAGGCAATGTCTCCATATCTATTCATGAATAATTCTTTCTTAGTATTATCCCAACTGGTCCATACATACTTTAGATCTTTCCAATCATTCTAAAAGTACCCTATCTTGACCTTTCTATGCACTTTGGACAAACCTTTATTTAGGGATATCCCTATCTTTATGTTATCAATGCTCTGACCATGCTCAAACTCCCTTAATAGGCTTCAGATATAAAGTGGATTGTTGCTCCATGACAAACACCCCTTGATAAACAATGAATTATTGGCCAATTATCCCATGATGATGATAATTATGATGAAATGATGAATGCATGTAAAGAAAAACAAAAAAAAATGAGTTAGTAACTATATGAAATAGTAGGCACAAAGATAAAGGAATGAAAGAATAGTAATAAACGTGCATCACAAAATTTACCTCGAGAATAGGCGATATAGTGCCCAAAGGCAAACATAATAGTTGTGAATATTGAGACATCGAACAGAATAGCATAACGACATGCCTACATTAAAAATTACCTTTTAACAAGGTAATGCAATACCTCTCATGAACTACGACTGACCATTTAAATAGTGACGTTCATTCATCACCATCCATGGTAAGTACCGTTAAGCTATTGTTCAGATAGCAAGATGGCTTATTTTGGTCGTATATAACTATTTGAAGATGGGATTGTAGGTAATGGCATTTACTTGTCATCACCCATTCTTTAAAGAGGGTTTGCCATCGAATGTAATGGAATATCCTAAAGAAATGATCATGAAAATAAAAATAACAAATGTGGGTGACAATATTCACCCATCATCACCCACGAAAACATGATATATAGGAGTAAAGGTAAGAAGTGTTTCCCTTGGGTGATCCTACTCTTCGGGTTATTCTAGTAGCAATCCAGTATAGTTTGACATGATTTAGCTCATAGGGTTCACTATATGGGTTTAATTTGAAGCCTAATTTGGTATCCAAATCATTCCTCTATCTGGTAAGGATAGTTTAGGCACCTCAATCCTAGGCCTATCATGGGTTTGGCTAAACGGGTTTGATCTGGTGGATGTATTTCCCTACACAAATGCGAAGGGGTACCCATGAGAGACATAGGTAATTTACACCTTGAAAGGTTTTATCATGCCTATGTAGAGGGTTACTCACAAAGGCAGATGGCTTACTTCTTCTTAATAATTAGGAAACTAACTGCACCATTGTTTTTAGTAGGAATCTATTGCAAATGCTAGTACAGGGTGTGTGTTAGGGAAATAATCAAACCTTTTTTTTCCTCCAAATACCATACTTATTCAAGTTGATATTCATTTGGGAATAAATAATCCCTAACAATCACAAGACAAAGACATGAAAGATAAAGATTAGTAGATAAAAATAAAATGAAATTATATCTAAATAATTATAGAGACCAAAAAACCAAGAACTTAGTGAGAAATATCTAGCCATAAATCCTCAGTGGAGTCGCCAAGCTGTCACCATGTGCCATGCCTTTAAAACTTCAAATGATCCGAAGGGCTTAGCGCACTCAACTTAAAAATATATGATGATTGTCGTGGTCGAGCCTTTGAACTATCCCATGATCAAGATTTAGATTAGGTGTAGAAATTGCAAGGAGATAAACCATCAAATGAATAACTCATCCAACTAGTCTCGAATAGCCATCACGAAGTGGCCATAAACTCAGAATCATCATTGATCATTTCAGGCTAGGTAAGATCGGATGCCTATTGAAAATGATATTTCGACTTATGAAACTAAAAACATTGATTTCAAGGTATAAAATGTCCAGAGTTTCATTGTTTAGGTTCGAGAGTTGATTACGTGTAGAAAAAGATTAACACTCTCAAGATGCCCAAAGTCGATATCTACTAACTATGTCTAGCTTCAATTTTGGTTAAATTAGTTCCATTTAGTCATTGTTTATATACAATTCCCTTTAATGCAAGAAGTTTTGTAAATTGTAAATTCAAGTTTTAAAAGAAAATTTATATCACCTATGAGCTGCGAAAGTATAATGAACATAAGGATTTTGGAGAAAATAATTTTTGAATTAGATTTTAAAATTTTGGTTATTTCATGTCATATATTGGAGAGATACTGACATGGAATATCACTTTGCAATTTCGAAAGTGGTTTTGAAACATGAATGCACAATGGTCCTTGCAAAGAGAAAAGTGTTAATAAATAAAATAAATTATGTGAAAGTAAACACACATAAAAACATAAAAAGGAGGGACAACCGAAATGTATCTCATATTTATCTTTGATTATTGAAGAATAACTGATGTAACAACTTTGAGATATGGTTGGATTCAATGGTAATTAGAGGGACAAAAAAAGGTTTGATTAGGAGACTTGATATATCCGGGAGAGAATTTAGATTTTAGATGAAATTAAAAAACAAGGGGGGATTAGAGTATCCTCTCAGAAGGCAGGGTTGGAGTATTCCCTGTGATAAAAAAATTAAGTATACTTAAAAGGAGTTTTGATTAGGGAGGAATATAAATTTTAAATGAAAAAAGAGGTTAGAGTATCCCCTCAAAAAATTGGGTAGAAGTATCCCCAAAGATGAAAATTGCTGATGTTTTAAAAAAATGATTAAGAATCTTGAATATGGATCCAAAAGAAAATTTATGTTTTGAGTTGAAAATAGGGTTAGAGTATCCCCTTGGAGCAATGAAATTGGAATATCTCCACTAGTGAAAATTTTAATATAGAGGAAAGAGATATTTAGTATAAAATTATTTTTTTATATTTTAGCCTTGATCTGAGTCTAAAAGGCTTATGTTGTAAGGGAATCAATCAGATGCATTTCAAGACGTTTAAAAGTCTCGTAAGGTTTCAAGAATTGGGTTGAAAAAAAGATAGCATCGCATTGTCCTATTTCTCGAATTTATTTTGGGTGTATCCAAACGCTTCAGGGGGTAAATTAGGTACCATTGGAAAGTTAACTTGATAAGGTTTAACATAAAAATATTTCAAAAATCCTAAAAAATCACTTTCTAAATGGAATTAATTTTTGGAAATAGGTCTGCCTTGACACTGGCAACATATACAGCGAAGGGGCATCATGGACTTTGGAAAAAAGTCATTCTAGAGTCATTCAGAATTGTTAAATCACAAACAATGCTTTTTTGGAAAGGGAATTTTGCAAGCTTTTTAGGGTAAATATTCAATAATTCTAAGAAATCATTTAATGGGCCAAAACAGCCTGAACAGAAAACTATTTGCTAATTCTGAGAGGTTCCAAATAGCAAAAGTTTGAAAAATTATAATTCTTTCATCCGAAATGATTTGATGGCAAACAAGACACCATTGGAAAGGTATTTTAATGCCATTTAAAGTAAAAATATCAACAGATTCTAGAAAAATCATTTATGACTTGAAAATAATTTTTCAAACTTAGACTATAAAGTTGCCAGAGCAAATAGGGAAGTTATTAGGATTTTTTAGGTTTTTTTTTCAAGGGTAAACTCAAATCTAAGATCCAAACATCCATAAAAAAAAGGGCAAGTAGCATTGGCATCATGAATTCATTCCACTATCCTAGAATAGTTTGGGACAATGAAATAACCTGCTGACCATGTCACTAAAAAGGGTATTGGACTCAAGATCAAGGCTTAGTATTTTAACAAAAGAAAGTAGCATTTTATTCCATGAATCCATACTTGGAAAGTTTAGTTAGTCCCTAAGATTGGAAGACTAATTTTTTGAAAACATCAAATCCATGCTGTTCTTTATCTATTGGAGGTAGCATAAACTTAACTTGGGAACTTGTTTTTGAACATCAGATTTTTATAACAAACAAACATGCATTTTGACAAACAAACCATGAATAAAATACAACATGCATAAAGATGAACGAGTATTACACATGCAAACACACAAAGATGACATTTTGACATGGAAAATGTAACAAAAATACAAAGGGATGAGAAATAAGATGCACGAATGTGATATGAACATATTTAAGTGAAGAAAAGTATGCTGGAGTTGTTAAGACAACATTTTACGTTATGAGACTCCTTAAAGTGCAAGAAAATGCATCAACATACTCAATGCATGTTATGAAAACATTCAAACATGTGTTAAGCATATGAAAATAGATGAAACATGACAAAAAAATGCATAAATAAAGGGCTATTTTGATGACAAAATGAAAGACAAGATATTTGGCCTACCATGCAACATCAAGGCATCAAGAAAACATCAACATCCTAAGACTACCACAAACAAGGCAGCAATGATGCATGAAAACCTTAGAAGGTCATGGCAACATAGAAAGGTAACTAAGATGATGAAAATTTTGAAAAATCAAAGAATATGTAGAGTTAAGTGGAGAAAATATATTAAAAGTTTTAAGCTTCAGCCTTTTCTCTGAGCAGCAGCTTTGAACTCGCCTTTTTTAGAGTTGAACAACCAGAAAATGATGAAAAGGAAGGGATTTTTAGTTAAATATAGATAAAGGGGAATTTTAAGAGGGAATATGAGTGAAATTGAGGTTTTTGGAAAGGCTTTTGTTGATGGTTTTAAAGGGCTCTGAGACTGGAAAAAAGATTCTTGGTTTTTTATGGCTAGGGAATATTGAGGGGATATCTAAAAGTGGTTGTTTTTTTTGTTGAGAATGTTTTTTTTCTTTTGGTAGGGTTTTTTTCAACTAAGTCCAAGGTTGGCTTATATAGCCATTTGACTATTAAGACAAAAGATAAAAAAGTAAAGGCATTTTAGGGTTTTGGTGCATGTACCTCATTCAAAGTTTAGGTATTATGCTTAGCTACCATGCAAACCCATTGGTTTGCTTAGCAAAAATAATGGATCTAGGCTACTTTATGCAGCTAACCATTGGGAAAGTTCAACCTTACCCTTTGACAAATTGTATAATATCATGAAATGTCCCTTGTCATTGGGTATTTGGGCCTCAAAATTTTATTTAAATCCAATCACAAGCCCAAAAACGAAGCTTTCTATGAATTTTGATGATTTTTGGTGCAAGAAACATGTTTAAATTGGATTTTGAATCAGTGGTGCAATGGTTGAAAAATGGCTTGAATTAGGCAAAAATGTCATTGTGTATCAATGCAGAACATTATGTATCGATACACGAGGTAATTTTTACTCATGAGTATCAATACAATGAAGCATGTATCATACTAAGAGCAAAAATTTGTTTCCAGTCTTGAGACCTAAAGGTATGTATTGATACTTCATGAACTTGTATCGATACTCAAGCTTGTGTATTAATACATTTTGTCAAAAATCACAATTATAGCTACTGCCAAGGTATATATCGATACAATCATGATAGGTATCGACATGACACTAGGTAGTCACCCTTAATTTTTTTTTTTATTTTCTAATTCTATCACTTTTCAATTATGTCTCCAGATGCCAAAATTTGACACAGACAAAATGAGGTATCTACAGAGACGTTAAATTGTCAAATTTATTTATTAAATTTAAATTTTTCACAATACCGTGAGTGTCATGCTCATAAATTTTTTCCTGTAAATTTTTTTCTAGATTTTAGGTTTTCATATTTATTATTTTTATTAATTAATATTTTGAATAATGTGTTAAATTCAATTCATTTTTATAAAATTGAACATATTTTTGGAATTTTCTTAGTTCCAAAATATGAACTTTTCTTATCTGTAAATTTTTTTGTAAATCTTTTTTAGAGTTTAAAATTTTAAATATTTTCATTTTTCATTAAATTAGTTTGGATGAAGTTTTTTCAAATTCAGGTTCATTTTTATTAAAATTTTCATATATACCATTTTCTTTCTTAAGATTTTTTTCCTTATAAAATTTTACGAGTTTGAGATTTCTAATCAAGATTTTTCCATTATTGTGATTGAATTTCTTTCATGTCCAAAATTTTGTTTATGTTTATTAATTTTAATTTTAATTCTTATTTAATTTTGGAATAAATTTTTTATTTAATTTATGTTTATTTAATTTTTAATTTTAGAATTTTATAATCTAATTTCATGGAAACTAATTTAGTTGGATTTTAACTTTCCCCTAACCAATTTAGTTTGATTTTAACTATGTTATTAGGTGATATAATCTTGATCGTCATTAAAATGATGAGTCATACATAGTGACTGGGCTAATAGTACGAGATTAATTTAATGAATGTTCATCTTGTTTAACAAATATCCATGAAAAATAATAATAAAATAAAAAAAGGATATTAATTTTCATCCAAGGGGTAGCCCCTTTGGCCGAATCCTCCCCTTATAAAAAGGGGGAGGATAGTTCATTTAAGAATTTTATGCATCCATAGCAAAAAAATAGTAAAAAACATGGAAATTTTCCTTAAGAATTTCCAAGTTTTCAAGCTTTAAAGTTAGATTTACTTGGAAAAACTTTGACTTTTGATCATTTAATGCATGTTTCATCCTTTTAGTGCACCTATTGATGACTTGAGCTCATGGATTTTGATCCACGTTTAAAGGCCAAGTTTGAAGGCTATGATCAATTTTCTTGATTTAATTGTTACATTTGATTTTTATTAGTAATAATTTAATTTTTTATCATGAAAATATATGTTTGGTTGTGGAAATGATGCTATGATATTATGTACATGATTTTGTGCTATTTTCCTTGGAATTTTCATGTTAATTGTTGTTAAGATTTGTTTATATGTTCATATTTTATGATTTTTATGCATGTTGATGATGATGTGAGCTTGGTAGAAATTAGAATATATGTTATTTTCATTAAATCATGTTCTAAAATTTTTTTCATGGTTGTTGGTGAAGGCCAAACATGTTAACGGTCTTTGACAAATTTTGAATTCTTGTTTTCAAGACATTTAGGGAATATTTTCAAATATTTGAAAATTGTATGGTCTAAAACTAATTTTCCCAGAGCTTCTAAGGCCTTAGAAAGGTATTTTCATGCTTGGCCAAACCTAACAAGGGTTTATTCATGAAGTTTTGATTAATTAGGCTATTTTTAATTATGAAAAATACAAAAACTATTTGCAAATATTGAAAAAAATTTTCAAAGGTCGTCCAAGCTTGGCCGAATCACTTTTGAAACTTTTAGGGGTGTTTTCATGCATTTTTAACATGTTTAAATGCATAATATGCTTTTTTAAACTTTTTAGGGCTTTTTGAAATTTTAGAAAGTTTAGGGGCTTATCTGTAAAACTTGAAAAAATTGCTCCATGGCCAAAAGTACTTGGCCAAATGCTTCTTGTATTTTTTGGTATGTTTTCCTTACTAATTTTAAAATGTTTGATATTTTATTATGTATTTTATTTTATTTAGGGACTATTTATAAAAATAGAAAGTTTTGAGTCCATTACGTAAAACCTTGCATTTTAGGGTTAAAAGAGTCCTTTAAATGCTAAATTGCCTATTTAGGGTATTTTGGACATTTTTGGATATTTTTAGTATTTCTTTAGTTTTTTGGTGGAGTGTAGAAGATATTAAAACCTTTTGTATTCTTTCAGTTCTTCGTGCGGTGCAAAATGCAATTTTGAAAAACTTAAGGACCGAATAACAATTTTTGCATTTATGTCATTTTTTATGTCGAAGCTACCCATTAGGGATAGATTCATTTTTTATATTGTTTTCAAGTCTTTTAGGGTTACCTAGATACTTTCATATTGAAGATAAACCTTAGGGGTATTTTAGTAATTTAACTTAAAATTGAGTCTTATGTGATTACTAGGATACTTTTATGTCGAAGGTACACATTAAGGATAAATTCTTTTTTTTTGTCATTTTTGAGTCTTTTATTGCTACTAGGATACCTTTACGTCAAAGGTGTACCTTAGAGGTGTTTTAGTAATTGACCATAAAACCAAGTTCTTTAAGATCACTGGGATGTTTTCATAATGAAAGTGTACTTTAGAAGACATGTTGGTCAATTCGACTAACTTTGAAGTTGAGTTCAGTACTTTTCGTCTAAACTAAGTCTTAGGGTAATTTTTTTTTATAAAATTAACATTTTTTAAAATTAAGGCAATATCTCTAAATTAAAATAGTACGTGAAACTTCTTCTAGAATATGAGAATGATTGTACAGATTATTTTCATAATGTCTTTTTCAAAAAGAAAATCGAGAATTTTCAAATTTCATGAAACAAGACCTTTTGTATTCCTTTGGTCTTCTGATAGGGCACGTGAGATATTTTGATTTTTAAATAAAAACTTTCATGTTCCTTCAGTCTTCTAGTGGGATGTGGAAGATATTTTGACCTTTCGTATTCCTCCTACTTTCTGGTGGGGTACAAAAGGTAATTTGATTTTCAAAATAGTAAAAAATCTATTTTCTTATATGAAGTAATAAATTTAGAATATTATTTTAATACATGGAAACTATAATTAAATATCATATAATGGAAGCGAATAAAAATCAAAATTTAAGTTAACACATAATTAATAAGGTACTGATTACTAGGTGTCATGAGAGGGATCGATCTTTATTCATGATTATAACTGACTCTCGAATCCTTTCAAGTTATAACTGGTATTATCTTAGATCTTGGAGTTTGTTTTTAAGGGTTTCATAACCATTGAAATACGAACTTCAGTAGGTGACCAATCTCATCCAACCAAAATAAATTGGTGATGACCCCAAAATAAATAGTTGTTTTGTAACCATTAGTTAGGGTTAAGTCAAATGAGCAGTTAATCTCGATGACTCAGTCTCCAAAAATAAAAAATAACAATATATATATATAGATATATGTACAGGAATAAGGGGTACACCCACCGTTTTAAGTCTGACTAGTTAGGATTCATATCCAAGTCACGTTGCGACAATTATCACTGTTCCCATGTTCATGCTTTTTTTATGAAAATACTATGATTATGGTGTCATCACCATGTATAGTAGGATATTGTGTATGTTCATGTTAATGAGGTATTTTATGCTCAAAATCAAATGACATGCATTTTATGACATTTCATGCATTACGATAGTGATTTATGTTACCATGCATTTTCCATTAAATGTTGTGTTCATGGTAACAACTCCATATGTTATCATGTATCAATGTATGTTCATGTTAATGGAGTAATTTGTGAGTAGAAACCATGTATGACGCATGCTTTTATCTTTGTTGGTGAAAAGTGATGTTTAGAGGCACATTTAGGAGTGTTAAAACCTTTCAGGGACCATTTCGTATTTTCCCATGATGTTTTCCTACATATTAGGGGTCATTTTGCAACTTCCATGCACTTTAGAGTCATTCTAGTCATTTTTATGATTTGTGACCATTTATGCAATTTCATATTCTTTAAGGTTATTCAGGTCATTTTTCATGATCTAAGGACTTGCATGTAATTTTGTGAATATTGGAGTCATTTAGGTCATGTTCCTTGGTCTAGGGGCTTTTATGTAGTTTAATGAATGTTGGGGTCATTTAGGTCATTTTCCATGACTAGGGACTTCTATGCAATTTTTTGAATGTTGGGGTTATTTAGGTCATTTTTCCTGATTTAAGGATTTTCATGCAATTTTTGGCATTTTAGTGACATTTAAGTCATTTTCTATGATTTAGCAATTGTTAAGCAAAATTTTATGCAATTAAATCATTTTTTATGATTTAGGGATCATTTCATGATGTCCATGCATGTTAGGTCTTTTTCGATTATTTTCCATAATCAAAAGATCACTTTACAATTGCAAGGTTAATATATTTATATGTTGATTATAATGTACATACTTTTAAAAAATTTGAGGTAATATCCTTGAGTTAAAATAGTCTACAAGGGTGCTCATAATATATGGAAATCAACTCATCGATTATTTTAAACAAAGAAATACCCTCTTTAAACAAGTAAATCAAAAATCATTCTTCTAGGTTTTTTAGGAGGCACAAAAAATATTGTGATTTTCAAAATACATAAAAACCTGATTTATTTAAAATGAAAAAAATAATATTAATCATAAATAATTTTAAAAAATGAGAATTATGTTTGAATACCAAAAAAATTAAAACCAACCATAATTGAGACTTTAGTTCACATATAACCAATAGGTATCAATTTATAGGTGTTGTGAAGGGGACATGTCTCACTCCATGTGACACCAACACCCAAACCCTTTTCCTATGAATCTTTGATTATCAAGTGGACTTCTGAGTTTGTTTTAGGGTTCGTAAGCCTAAAATGAGAATTCGTTGGATGACAAATCTCACCTGGCCACAAATAAGATTGGTGGTGGCTCAGAGTTATTTGGTTATTTTGTAATGATCATTTAAGATTAAGTTGGACAAGCAATTCGTTCGACAATTTAGTCCTATCCCAACATGAGAAGATAAAATAGAAAATTCTTTGTTTAAGTCTGGTGTGTTGGATTTGCATTTAGCTCGTTATGATAACAACAATTTTGGGTTATAGACATGAAAAAACCGTTATGTTCTTGATAAATTTATATAAGAAAAAATAATAAAGAATATTTTTTTTGATATGAAGAGTCTAACTCTGATACCACATGTAAAATTTAAAAGTAGAAACAAGTTTAGATGTACCTCTGACAATTGGTAATCTGAAAAGTGACATTGCTCCAAGCACACAAATAAACTCTCTTTACTTTTGTATATGTCTTATTGTCTATTTCTTTTTTATAATCATCTTGAGATGGTTTTATAGGCAATCTACAATAAAAGTTGTTATGATATAGATCTGCTCATGGTTGGTATATTCGTCTGGCTAGATAGATTAAACATAAAGAGGTTGCCAGGCTTGGATTTACTTTTTAATTTAAAAATATTTTTTGTTTAATTTTATTTATAAAATATATTTAAAAATAAAATTTAAAAATCTATTTTTTTAATATTAAAAAAGACCTTTAATTGCTAGATGACTAGACTAGGCCTTGGGTAGGAAAAAATTTTGCTATTCGAGCTTGGCTAGATTCAACCAAGGAATATTATTAAGATTACAAACAATATACAAATTCCTTATAATTTTCAATTTTCAATTTTCAATTTTCAATCTTCAAATATTATAATTTAGGTTCTTTGTGTAAAATATTTAATAAGAACGAAAGTTCCATTGTAAAAAAAATATTATAGTTTAATTAAAATAATTAAAATATAAATAGAATTTTTTAAAGTTACAAACGGATAACAAAGATTACATATACATTTAGAACAAGTAAAATAAGTAAAATATATAATTTTTATTAAATATTGTAATAGTTTAACTTTTTTTATTTTATTTCTTATAAGCATAGAATGAATAAAATTAATTCAATAATTACATAAATATGCCTATTTGATTGAGTAAAAGATAAATAGAAAGAATTAATTTAATAACAATGAGAAAGTTTTAAACCAAAATTGTTACCAAATTTATCATATTAACCTATAAATCTACAACGTATCAAATTAAAAGGCTACCCACACTTTTGCTTAAGGGTTGAGGTCCACATGAGGTCGAACTACACCATACGCATGCATACTACCACCGCCAAGCCGAGCTTGGGCTTGGGCTTTGGATAAACTTTAAATGGGCCTTATCTTTTTGGAGCCCAACCCAAACCATTATCTAATAAAACATTCCTGTAACAAATAGTTTCATTTACTTTCCTGAACCTATTTTGATTTTCAAGATAAAAAAAGTAATTGATTAGCTACTAAAGACATTTTGCTATTCTAATTGATATAGTCTTGAGTTCTATTATGCTATCCTCTATATTGTTTCAAGAGAGAAAATCCATCATATTTTTTTGATTCACTGTATTGCTGTTGAAAGTGCTATCAGTCGATCATAAGATCGAGCAGGCTTGAGAAACATATTGCAAAATTTATCGAACAACCATTATCTAATAAAACATTCATGTAAAAAATAGTTTCATCTACTTTCATGGTTTTAAAATCATGTCTCAGCATTTTTTCTTTTAATTCTAGTTTAAACTTTTTAATGTTTTGTTTATTGCAATTAATAAAAACATTTTGCTATTAAACCTTAACCCAAACTATATTGATTTTCAAGATAAAAAGAAGCTATTGATAAGTTGTTAAAGATATTTTGCTATTCTAATTGCTACAGTCCTCAATTCTATTATGCTATCCTCTCTACTGTTTTAAGAAAGAAAATCCATCGCATTATTTTGAGTCATTATGTTGCTGTTGAATTACTACTAATGAGTAACAAAATCAAGTAGGCCTGAGAGACGTATTGCAAAATTTGTTGAGCATGTTAGGCAGGCGATAAATATTTTAAGGTTAGTGGTTCCAGACCTTGACTTAATCAAAGAAAATTCGCTTTTTAAATTTTTAGTTTAGGTAATAACTCTCCTATAATTTCCTTTGTAATTCCAATATTTTGGATTAATTTACAGCAATATTCTCTAATCAGTTTTGTTTTACAATAATCTTATATAATATTTTATTAGATTAAAAATGCTAACAACTTAAGATGTTTAAGATATATTTTAATATATTGCTTGTTAATTTTGTTATGTTCATATATTTTAAGCACAATGTCTTCATGTTTATAGTTTTAAAATGCTGAATGTACAATTTTGTTTTGTTTTAATCTACTATTTGTGCTTGATTAGTATTATTTGTTCTTATTTATTTTTTAAATATTGCACAGTCAAATTGAATTGACTTTGTCGTTGTTAATTGGGATTCTATGATTGATATATTATAAATTTATAATTGTTGAAAAAAAAAAAAAGAACCGGTTCCTACCTTTTGGAGTTGACTCTAGTAAAGTTTTGAAAATGCTTTAATTGCTTTTACATTTTAACATTGAATTGCTTATTCATGTTATTGATTGGCTTTGATATTTTTTATTTATAATTTTTTCAATCTCTTGTTGTAGTGTATTGATTATTTAGTTTATATTTCAATATTATTTTCAACACTGTTGATTATTATTATATTTATAAAGTTTGTTTCTTGCCATATTATTGTACTTATTTTTCTTTACTTCGAAAATTCTTCATTAAGCACATGTTGATCAATATTTGGTTACATATTTCTTTTGTATATAAATCGTGCATAAGAGTATGAGTATAGATTATGCTAAGTTCCATATTAGTTTTATTATTTGGTTATCTTTATAGTGATATATCTTATTCATTACTTGTTTGATCTATATGCAATCATTGTTGGATTTAACTTGTATTTAAACAAGTGTAATAAATCATGATTAAAAGTTGATCTTGTTATTTTATAACAGATGATTTATTTGATTGTTGGTAACGCAAGTGAACATATTACGCAACTATCCTCGCATGCGGCGCATGGAAAAAAACTTGAGAAGTTCAATGGGGTGGACTTCAAGAGGTGGTAACAAAAAATGTTGTTTACCTGACAACCTTGAAGGCTAAGTTCTTAACTAAGGAGGCCCTGGTTCTTTAGGAATGGCAGACAAATGTTACAATTATAGCTTCAGTTAAAGTGTGGAAGCACTTGGACTTTTTGTGCGAAAACTACATCCTCAATGGTTTGGACAACTCATTATATAATGTGTAAAGTCCAATGAAGACAATGAAATGGCTGTCGGAGTCCTTAAACCCAAATACAGAACTAAGCATGTCAATACAAAGAAATTTATGGTCAATAAATTTCTAGATTTTAAAATTATGGACTCCAAAACAGTGATTAGTCAGGTCTAGGAATTTCAGTTGATCCTTCATAAGATCATTGCCAAAGGAATGGTGATAAGCAAGTTATTCAAGTGGCCGCTTTGATTGAGAAACTACCACCTTCATGGAATAACTTTAAGAATTATCCTAAGCATAAGCAAAGGGAAATGAACTTGGAGGATCTTATTATTGGATTGAGAATCAAGGAAGATAACCAAGGTTCAAAGAAATAAGTAAGAGCTTAGAACATGGAAGCCAAAGCAAATGTCATGGAACATTTGAAAAAGACCAAAAAAAGGAAACATGTTAGTTCGAGTTCTTCCCATGGGAACAAGGGTGCAGGTGTTAAGAAATTCAGAGGAACTTGCTTTGTTTGTAACAAGCCCAAACATTGTGCTAAAGATTGTCGTTAGAATTAGAAAAAGAACAAGCAAAAGAAAGCTTAAGCCAACTTAGTTGATAATATTGAGATTAAGCTTGTTGCCATGGTATTGGAGGTGAACTTGGTTGAAAACCCGAAGACTTGGTGATTTGATACCGGTGCCTTATGCCATGTATGTTTTGATAGAAAGAGTTTCACCAAGTACAAAGAAACTGCTCTAGCCAAGCTATTATTTATGGGAAACTCTTTAGTCTGCAAGCTTCTTAGCCATAGGAAGGTGGTGTTGAAGATGACCTCTAGAAAATAACTAACCTTGAATAATGTTGTTCATGCTCTCCAAATCCATAAGTACTTAGTGTTGACTCACTATTAGTAAAAATAGATATATGTTAGTTTTTGAATCAGATAAGTTTGTACTTTCCAAATGTCGAATATTTATAAGGAGGAGCTATCTTTCTAATGGGCTTTTCAAGTTCAACACTATGAACATTGTATCAAAGAAAAAAACTATTAATAAAGTGAGTTGTTTTTCAATGTATTTGCTTAAGTCTTCTAATCTATGGCATGGTAGACTAGGTCATGTAAATTATAAGACCTTGCAAAGAATTAGTAATTTAGGTTTGCTTTTAAAATTTTAGATTGATAAAAATTAAAAGTGTGAAACTTGTGTAGAATCCAAATTTACTAAGGCTCATTTCTATTCAATAAAAAGATAGAGCTAACATTTACATTTAATTCACATAGATATCTATGATCTAAATTTCTCATAAACTAGAGGTAGTAAAAAGTGTTTCATTACTTTTATCGATGATAGCACAAGATATTATTATGTCTATTTGCTACGAAGCAAGACAAGGCCTTAGAAGCTTTTAAGCTTTTTAAAATTAAGGTTGAAAATCAACTAAGCAATAAGAATGAGAAAGTAAAGAGTGATCAGGGTGGTCGATACCATTCATTATTTAGTGAATTTTATGCAAAACATGGAATTATCCGTCAAACCATAACTCTTTATTTAGCTCAATAAAATGGTATTATTGAGTATAAGAACTGTATGTTAAAAGATATGATGAATGCTTTGTTAATTAGTTTGAGGATACCTCAAAACTTATAGGGGAGGCCATTGTAATGACAAATTATATTTTAAATAAAATACCCACAAGAAATCAGATAAGACACCATATGAGTTATGAAAGGGTTGAAGACCATCATTTAATTACTTGAAAGTATGAGGGTGTCTTGCTAAGGTAATAGCTCCTCCATAAAAAAGGTCAAGATCAGATCTAAGACTGTAGATTGTGTATTCATTGGATATGCAACTGATAGTGTGGCTTATCATTTTCATGTATATAAGTTAGATATTCTTGACATTTATGTCAATACAGCCATTGAATCAAGGAATACTTTATTTTTTTAGGATGTATTTTCATATAAGGAAACACAAGAAAATAAGACTACAATGAGAGCTCATGAGGACTCGAGTAGTGATCCAGAAGAGGATAAGAAGGAACAAGTCGAACTTCAAAGTAGTAAACGAGCTAAAGTATTGACTACTACTAGTCTAGATTTTCTAACTTATCTATTAGAAAATGAACCTTAAACTTTTAAAATAGCTATGTCATCTTCAAAGCACCATTCTAGAAAAAATGGATCTTCCTTAGGGGTATAAACTTTTAGGATTGGAATGAATATTCAAGAAGAAGATAAAGGTATATGGATCTATAGATAAGTATAAAGCTTGGCTTCTAAGAAAGTGATACAAGAAAAAATGAAAGGCTTGATTACTTTGACACATACTCCTTAGTTATAGGAACAACATCTATTTGAATGTTAATAGCTATAGCAGCTCTTAACCATCTCAAGATATACCAAATGGATGTTAAGATGATTTTTTTAAATGAAGATTTAGATAAAGAAATTTACGCGGAAAAAACTGAAGGGTTTCCAAGACAGGAAAAGAAGATGTGCAAGCTTATTAAATCATTATATGGTTTTCAAACAATCATCAAAACAATGACATCAGAAATTTGACAATACGATGTTTTCAAACAGTTTTTGCATTAATGAATGCGATAAATGTGTATACATAATTCTTGGCAAAAAAGAATAAACATAATGCTCAGCAAAAAAAAAAAAAAAAAGAATACAGGTAAAGGGTATGTCATTGTTTGTCTATATATAGATGATATGCTATCATAAATAGTAATAATGAGTTAATTAGAGCTACCAAAGCATAATTGACTAGTAAATTTAACATGAAAGATATGGTTTTAGTATATATGATTTTAGGAATTAAAATTTCTAAATCATAAGATGGCTTGGTATTTACTCAAGATCATTATGTGGATAAGATCCTTGAGAAATTTAATAAGAATGATACCAATGTGGCTAAAACACCCATAGATGTTATCTATATTTAATGAAGAATACTAATGAAGCAATATCTCATGTAGAATATCATGAATAACTGGTAATCTCATGTATCTTATGAACATTGTAAGACTAGACATAGCCTTCTATAAGTAAATTGAGTAGATACACAACTAATCCTGGACAGGATCATTGGAAGGCCATCGTGAGGGTTATTAGATATTTTAAATATTCCTTGAATTGCAGACTAAACTATACTAGATATCCAGTTGTGCTTAAAGGTATACAGTGATGCAAATTGGATATTGATCCACCAGCGATGTGTTTTTACTATTGAAGGAGCTGTAGTATTGTGGAAATTTTCTAAACAAACAAGTATAGCCAATCTACTATGGAATATGAATTTATTACTTTAGATAAAACTGAGGAAAAAGCGAAATGATTTCAAAACTTTTTAAAAGATATTCCAAGTTCGCTAAAACTAGTGTTTTCAATATGCATACATAGTGATTGCCTATTTGCAATTTGTAGGGCATAGAATAGTTAGTATAACAATAAGTCTCAACATATTCATCGAAGACATAATACCATAAGGCAGTTGCTCTCAAATGAAATTATCTTTGTCGATTATTGAAATAAAGGATAATATGAGGGATCCGCGTATGAAAAGCTTAACAAGATAGCAAGTCTTTAAATCATAGAGGAGAATAGGGCTTAAGCTTATAAATTAAAGTTACATAATGACAATCTAACCTAGTTGACTAAAGATTACAAGATGTAGATATAAAGGGAGAATCGAGTTATGCTAACTTAGTGTGAGCAATAAAATAGTTAAAACACTCTTACCCATTCCTATGATGAATCAGTACAGCTCGCAAAAGAGTTAGGATGCTTTTAATTATTCTTATATCTTGATAAGATTATATGGGGTATGGCAGGATACTTTTAATAAGAAATCACCTATGTGAGTGTGAAACATGGCCATTTCTATGAGAATAGATAAGGTTAAATTCTCTAGAGCATTTTCAAAAACTAGGACGTGTTCGAGCAAAATGAACACAACCATGAGAACCAAGAGTGTTCAAAAAAGGATTGTGTGGCACTTGTTGTCTGAGTTTACATGAAAGGTTGGATAGTTCAAGACATCACATTTACTTGTTTGCCAAGTAAATTCGATAGTTTATCATTATGAAAGAGTCAAGGCCAAAAGCTACCTATCCTAATGCAATAACTCCTCATAGGTATTCTTTCTCATTCTGAATCAGTTTGTCATTTTAATCGAACAATTCCATTCATATGGGAGATTTTTGGATATCAATGACAATTTAATAGTGTATAAATATGAAATACGTATACGTATATGTAAACAAAGTTGATCATATGGTATCTGTAGATTGTCGTACTGAGATACACGATGTAGGTTTAATTTACATGATTGATATCTAAAGGGAATGGGAATTTGTTCACATTATATTCAATTAAAAAGGAAGAAAGTAGTTGGTGTTGGGTGGTATATGCAATCCCACATTGGGTACTTAAAGCTTATGTTAGTTTTATATGTAAACTTGGTTCCTAGGTGGGTTAGGCTCCAAGAGTCACTCAAGCTTTTGATTGAGGGTTGAGATTTACACGAGGTTGGACCACACACATATGTGCACCATCGAGCCGAGCCAGGCTAAGGCTTGGGCTTAGGTTTTCGTCAAAGGTCGACTAGACCTTATCTTTTTTGGGTCCAACCTGAACCATTATCTAATAAAACATTCCTATAATAAATAATTTCGATTAATTTTTAGGTTTTAAAATTTTGTCTCAACATTTTTTTTTCTCTTAATTTTGGTTTAAATTTTTTAACGTTTTGTTTATTGTAATTAATAAAAACATTTTGCTACTAAACCTTGACTAAAACTGTTCTGATTTTCAAGATAAAAATAAGCAATTGATAAGTTGTTGAAGACATTATTCTATTTTGATTGCTATAGTCTTGAGTTTTATTGTCCTATCCTTTAGACTATTTCAAGATAGAAAATTTGTTGTATTCTTTTGGTTCACTGTGTTTGCCATTAAAAGCGCTATTAACCAGTAATGAGATTGAATAGGCTTAGGAGACGTATTTCAAAATCTGTTAGGCATTGTGTAGGCGATAAACGTCTTAAGGTTAGAGGTTTGAAACTTGTCTTAGTTAGAGAAAATTTGCTCTTTGAATTTTTAATTTCGGGAAAAATAATTCTCCTATTACTTAGTTTGTAATTCTAATTTTTCAGATTAATTTGGGAGCAATATTTTTTAATCAATTTTTCATGATTGATAACTAAAGGGAATAGGAAATTGTTCACATTATATTCAATTAAAAAGGAAGAAAGTAGTTGGTGTTGGGTGGTATATGCAATCCCACATTGGGTACTTAAAGCGTATGTTAGTTCTATATGTAAACTTGGTTCCTAGGTGGGTTAGGCCCCAAGAGTCACCCAAGCTTTTGATTGAGGGTTGAGATTTACACGAAGTTGACCACACACATATGTGCGCCATCGAGCCGAGCCAGGCTAAGGCTTGGGCTTAGGTTTTCGTCAAAGGTCGAGTGGACCTTATCTTTTTTGGGTCCAACCTAAACCATTATCTAATAAAACATTCCTATAACAAATAATTTTGGTTACTTTTTAGGTTTTAAAATTTTGTCTCAACGTTTCTTTTTCTCTTAATTTTGGTTTAAATTTTTAAACGTTTTGTTTATTGCAATTAATAAAAACATTTTGCTACTAAACCTTGACTAAAACTGTTTTGATTTTCAAGATAAAACAAGCAATTGATAAGTTGTTAAAGACATTATGTTATTTTGATTGCTATAGTCTTGAGTTCTATTCTCCTATCCTTTAGACTATTTCAAGATAGAAAATTTGTTGTATTCTTTTGGTTCACTGTGTTGCCATTAAAAGCGCTATTAACCAGTAATGAGATTGAATAGGCTTAGGAGACGTATTACAGAATCTATTAGGCGTTGGGCAGGCGATAAACGTCTTAAGGTTAGAGGTTTGAAACTTGTCTTAGTCAGAGAAAATTTGCTCTTTGAATTTTTAATTTTGGTAAAAATAATTCTCCTATTATTTAGTTTGTAATTCTAATTTTTCAGATTAATTTGGGAGCAATATTTTTTAATCAATTTTGTTTTGCAATAATCTTACATAGTATTTTATACAAATTAAGTACCCTAACAAAAATTTGAAGGCCAAACATAAAAATAACTTATTTTCAAATAATAATGCATGCTATTTCAGGAAACTTTAAAAATAAAATAGGAGAGCCCAAACATAATCATGCCTTTTTTCAAATAATGATTCTGCTAATCAACACAAAAAATAGGAAAAAGAAAAAGAAAGTAGAAATTAAAAATTAAAAAAAAAAAAGGATAGAGAAAAGAGAAAATCACTCTTAGGATTTTCCAATTAGGTTAGTTATGGCGTTTTGGGCTCCAAATTTGGAAAAAGAACGAAAGGGGATGAGAGTGTGAAACCTAAAAAAAATGAAAGATTTCGTTGCAACAAAGGTCAGTGAAAATAGAGGTGAAATAAATGTTTTTTTCTAAAGATATACATCTTCCTTGAGAGTATTTTTAAAAAATTAGAAGTTAAAAATAAGGAAGAGAAGATGGAAATCTAGCTATAGATGAAATTGGAGAACATTTGTTATTAAATAGCAGTGGACGAGAGTTTCTGCCGTGGGACTATGAGTAGGCCCAGTTCTAGCCAAGCAAGATTTTTGGCATTCATTTTCTTACCCTGCGCTTAGCTTGGATCAAAACAATATTTTTAAATTTAATTTTAAAATTTATAAATATTAATATAAAAAAGTTTTATAATATTTTTAATTGGTTACTAGTAAATTCGGGTCATAGGTCAGGTCAAGCCAAATTGGGTATGAATTAAAATTTTGGATCATGACCTGGCCTAATTGACCCATAGGCACCTTTGCTTGTGAGGTTAGCTATGGTTTTGGGCATATGTTTAATTTTGGCTGAATTTTAAAACTTTTAGTACGAGAGGAAGATGGTTTAGAGAGAGAACATAAAAAAAAAAGCAAAAATGTTTTTGGCTTTTATATGTAATATTTAATATTAAATGTAATATAGTAAGTTAATTATTTTTAAAATATTTTTAGATGTATTCTACATTCATTTTAAACATTAGTTTCAATGAAAATTTTTAATAATATATTTTAAAATATACTCTTGTATTAGAATATTATTTTTACTATATTTTAAAATTATGTTCTTAAAAATTATTAAATATAATATACTAAAAAAGATTATTTTAAAACTAGTATTTTAAACTCGTTCGATACATGGTTAATTTTTTATATTGATGCATAGTGGGTTGATTTTTGTTCCTCATATGGGTGGATCTTGTTGAGAAATATTACTTTGAGTATTAATAGTTTCACCGAAAAAGATGATTCTTTTTATAAAGCCATAAAAGTTTGATGAAATATAAAGATAAAAGAGAAAAAAATTTTGAGAGAAAAAAAAAGCGAAAAATAGAAAAATAAAAAGGCTGACCATAAAAGAGATTAAAGGATATGATAATGACTATTGTTAAATAAAGTTGTTAATTAAGAATAATAAGTAAACATATTTATAAAGAAAATAAGATAAGAACATATTTAGGTCAAAAACTATATTTAACCATTCCAATTTTATTAAAAGAGTTAAAACAAAATCCAAGATAAAATTAATTGGTAAAATTAATATATAATATTAAATTCAATGAATTTATATAATATTTGAAATTCAATTTCTAATGCATCAAAACTCAAAAATAATAAATAAATTATTAATTTTAATATTTAATTTAATAATTCATATAAATAATATATTAATTAAATTTAAAAAATACATTAAAGATTACTAAAGCCCTTTATTCAATTAGGAAAGCCTTGAAAATGACTCAAAGAAAACAAAGTTTAGACTGATTTTCGTAGACTTGCTTCTTGACCTTTTATGATATTTTAGCTACCGTTTTCTTACCTCTAAGACTTGTCAAAGGATTGAGTTTAGAGTTTTTTTTTTTAAATTTGAATTATCTATTTTAACTAAAACTACTGTTTAATAATAAAAATATTTTTATTTAAATTTAATGTATAAAAATATATAAATATTGTTATAAAAATAATATTAAACACAATGAATGAGATTAAATTAACTGGTAAGGTTAATATATAGTATTTAAATTAATGAATGAGATAAAAAAAAACTATGAATAAGATAAAATTAATATTATATTAAATTCAATAAATGACAAATTGCTAATTTATATTATATTTTTAGTAATTTACAATTCAAATTATATTCATAAAATGAAAATGAGATAAAATATTAAACATAATGAATGAGATAAAATTTGTTGGTAAAATTAATATATTATATTAAAATTAAATTCAATGAATAAGAAAATATTAATCGTTAATAATTGTTATATTATAGTTTTAGTAATTTAACCATTCAAATTCTATTAAAAAGAGTTCAAACAAAATTCAAAAAATAACAAATAAAATTAATATATTAAATTAAATTCAATGAATGAGAATGGGATAAAATTAATATATTATATTAAATATAATGAATAAGATAAAATTAACTGATAAAATTAATTTATTATATTAAAGTGAACCTATGAATCAATTAATAAATATATTATATTATAAAAAAATCCTCAAAAAATGTAATGCATAAAAAATTATAAGTAAAATTATTAACTAATATTATGAAAAAAATCCTTGAGAAATGAAATTCAAAAATCAATGAATAAAATTAAATATATTATATTAATTCAATGAATAAGCATGAGACAAAATTAATATATTATATTAAAAATGAGAAAATATTAATTGGTAATCATTTTTGTATTAGATTTTTAGTAATTTGACCA
>JBBYHK010125346.1:0-38703 GCA_038382065.1 Adansonia grandidieri | reverse complement strand
AAAAATGGTAGAAAAACAAGTTTTTCTTATGAAACCAAAGCATCAAAATCATTTATCCCAACATAGAGAATGTGATTGTGGTGCCCAATCATGAAAAGAAAGTATATTATTATGTGAATCAATGTTTATTCCAATCGAAAGATGAACTTCGATTCTAAAAATGGTGGAAAAAAAAAGTTTTTCTTTTGAAACCAAAGCATCAAAATCGTTTATCACAACAAGGAGAATGTATTTATAGTGCCCAATCATGAAAAGAAAGGAGATTATCATCGAGACATTCGAATGTCTCTATGTCAACTCGATTAGACTCAAGAATATGCTTTGACCTCCCATAGACTCGTATCAAGGCATAAACACATTTTACATCTTTATCATCCTCATTCACAATAATTTCTTTTGCCAAAAGTTGTTAAAAGGCTCATACATTCCCTAAATCACAGGGTTTTGCTAACTTAAGTTTTCCAACTCGACTTCTCTAAAAAGTGTCCAACGTATCACCTTTTGGGGATACTCTAACCCTATTTTTTAAAATTGTCAAGATTTAAAAAAAAAAACTTTTTTTTGTCAAAATGATTTGTCATCCACAGGGATACTCCAACCTTGACCTTCTGAAGGCATACTTCAACCCCACTTTTCAAAATTGTTAAGATTAAAAGAAATATTCCCTTGTCAAAATTATTTGTTATCCACGGGGATACTCCAATCCTACCTTTCTGAAGGGATACTCTAACCTTGTCTTTTAATTACAATTAATTTTTTTCTTTTCCCAGACCCCCATGAATATGTCAAATAAACCTTGTTCAATCAAAAAGCCCAGATGCATCTTAAAAATTGTTGATTTGGTTATTCCCAAATAGTCAATGCCAATTGCAAGATAAATTCCAATGGTCCACCCATTTTTTTATCATTGCATTGAATGATCCATGTTATGTTATTTCATTTATTGCCTTACTAACATGATTTCTTTGTGATGATTATTTGCATTCATGTTTTCAAAATGTTTCCAAATAAAATTAAAGGTAATGTTCTGCGTAGGTATCTCTCCAGTGCCCAAAGTGGAACATTCAATTTTCAAAGTAAAATCCAAAGGTCATTTTTATCGAAAATCTCTATATTCCCTATCTTTTCGGGACGTATATGAGATTAAATCTTTTTCATCAAAACTTAGATTATTTCTATAAGATTCATGCATTAAAAGGGGTTATATCAAAATAATGACGCGTTAAGATTGAAAGAATTAAAACTGAGATAAGACATAGCTAGTAACGTATCGATTTCGGGCGTTGCGAAGAGATTTATACCTCATCATGCATAACCAACTCCCGAACCTAATGACAAATCTTTGTACTACGTAGACCATTGGATCAATGTTCTGAGTTTTGTAACTCAAAACATAGGTTTCAATAGGCATTCGATCATGCCTAAACCTAAATTATCGGTAGTGACTCCAAGTGTTGGCCATTCCGTGATGGTCATCCGAGACCAATAAGATGAGCGATTCATCTTATGGTCCCCTTTACTGTATCATAAATCGAGAATCTGTACATTCTCATTCTCATCACATAGCAAAAGAAAAGTCTCGGTCAAGAAGATATTTCCAAGTTAGAAAAATATTTTAAGTCGTCTGCATCCATAGATCTGCGAGGATCCACCCCGGGGAACGTTACGATAGTTTAAATACAAAATTCCCTTTTCCAAGTTCATTCAGGTTAATAAATCAATCTAATTGGTGAATAAGCAATTAGAAGCATTAAGAGCAAGATTGAGCAAATAACTCAAACATCATTAAATCAAGAAAAGAAAATTAAATGATCCAAATTACATGTTGAGTTCCATTTGTAACCATAAAAAAATAAATCTAGCTCATAATAAATAATAAAAATATAGAACTAAGGAATTTCATCAATATAAACAATACAAGAAAGATAAAAAAAATGTAAAGGGAAAGAAAAAACTAAGATTAGCCGGATCTTTGATCTTTAAGTTTCTCCAAAATCTCTCTAGCTTCTTGAATATTATGGTGGATTCTCTCCTTTTCAGAAAAGTAAAGAAAAATAAAACTATATAGTATCTAGGATGTTCCTAAGTCTAATCCCAATAGTCCTATTTATAGGCAAGACCTTTAAGGTATAAACTTGGTCTCCAAGTAGTTTGAAAATATTACTTTTAAATTGTCAAACTTAATCATTTTGCTTAATTAAGTCCATTTTACTTCTTAATTAATTTGTTGCATTTTTAGAAACTTAGTTTTGACCTACATAAATATGAAAAGTATTTAAATAACTAAGTAATTAAAATATAAGGAAAGTAAATAATACTGAATTAAGAACTATTAAATAATAATGAATAAACTATTAAAAACTATTAAACAAAATAATACTACTATAAATAAATTTAAATAAAAATCTCTAAGACTTAGCTAATTTAATGAGACTAAATAATTCTATTTTATAGGTTATCAAAGCACCCATTTGCTACCTATAAATATCTCATATACTTCAACTTCTATGTAATCAAAGAAATTCAATGCATCAAATAGATGGAGGCATAGCATAACTAGTCTTTATGCATTGTCAATGCCTTGTCTTGACAATACGATGGCTTGAAATATTTTTAGAAATAGTTTTGATAAAAAGGATGTCATCGTCTAAATGGTTTACTATCTTTGTAAAGCTTTTTTGATTCATGGACTTCATCTAATTAGTGTTTGCATGATTGTCAATCATGCCACTAACATATAGGAAAACCTTTGTCACTTGAGTATAGTAATAAGTATACAGTTAATTGACTATGTATCCCATGTCCAATTTTGATTGGTTTAAGGGTATACACCAACAGAGATTGGTTACATGCATCACATGTTAGAGGGATAACATATGCCAATCTTTGTGCATTGTTAATGCCATCTCTTTAAAATATGATGATTGGGAACTATTTAGAAACATGGCTTTGATGGATAAAGGTCTTATAATTGTCACTGTTTACAATTCTTTTGGAAGGTCAACATATCTCATGGGCTTTACCTTCATAACATAAGAATAATGATTATTTTAAATCTTATGGATAAAGAAATACCTCATTTACATTAATAACATAATGTATGTAACATGAAAATACTAAATATTGCTAATGTGTAAAAAACAAATACAATTGGCTTGTAAGGCTAACACTAACAATTGGCTTATGTCATTAGGCCCATTTAGCTTACTTAATATGTGATCAAGAATAGTCCACGAAACCAATTCTTTATTCATGTAATAATTCAGCTATACTAAGATTTATAAATAATTTAATTCTCAATTAAATTTTCTTGCCAAAGTGAAACATTTCATGCTTGCAAGTCTTTAATCTGTGTTATCATATAACATGAATCTAAATTAAAGCATGATGCTTATAAAACCCATTGTTCAAAAATTAAGAATTTAATTCTTTAATCAAATTCCCAAAGTGATCCAGCTAAGACATCATTGATTTCATGAGACAACTATATTCTCTTTGTAATATTAAGACATCTAAATTTGGATTTCTTATGTCCTAATTATGTCTAAGTCATTCTCAATTAAACTTTTTCAGTTAAGTTTTCCATATTTAACCTTTTATTCAATTAAATCCAACTTAATCGAATCCCAACTTTAGTCCAACAAAATTGTCCTATTGTATGTGATCCATTATGTTCCCTACATGTTGGAAATGAATAAAATTAATTTTATTAACTATATTCATAGATTAACAATAAGATCCACCAACCCATCATGACTATCCATATGTTGAAGAGTCAAGGATGAACTCGTAGAAATCTTTTGCTAACCAACTTATTAATATAATTTGAAACTTTCACCGAAAGTCTTGGAAAGACCCTTTATATGGTGCAGTGTCTATTCATGTATCAATCCATGTTAGTTCTTGCAACATATGGTTAACCTTATTGATTTAGAGAAACAATTTATCCTAAATTCATCATTTGTTGGCCAAGGACTTTATCAAGTTAACTAAAGTATTGGAAAGACCCTTTATATGGTGCAATGTCTATTCATGTATCAATCCATGTCAGTTCTTGCAACATATATTTAATCTCATTAATTTAGAGAAACAAGTTATCCTAAATTCATCATGTGTTGGCCAAGGATTTTATTAAGTTAACTAAAGCCAAGAATATATGAGATATGCCTCCGTTGTCACCTAAAATGGCAAATCCTCTTTGGATCAGCCATCCAATTTCATAGGTTTTATGTCATACCTAAACCCACCCTACCTTTTGGCATCCATTTAATTGGACCACTTTGTGATGGAATAGGAGTATAACACTCTCCATACAAGATGACCTAGTACCATAAGTATAAGGACTAGTTACATGACTAGCATGGAAGAATATTGTCATAGATATTTAAATGACAATATCAAATGGAGTTTTCACATAGACCATGTTCACTGAACTTGTTTCCACAAAACAAGCACCTATATGCCATCCCAAGTATCCTATATACTTTAACCCATAAGTTCGATTTTTACTTCATAAGTAAGAAAGCATAACATATGCTACTCTTTGAGCATTGCCAATGCCTCGTCTTGGCAATAAAATGATCAAGAATATTTTTAGAAACACAGCTTTGATGCACAAGGATCCCTTAATTGTAACTCATTATTGCAAGGTCAAACATGCTCCATCGGCTTCATCCTATAAGTACTTCATGATTGTCATTTAATTGTGCATTAAAATTTTATTTATGTTCACTGTGTTATCTATCTATTACTATTATAAAATCTCTGATTAAGATTAATGCCACTAGTCAAGTGGGTCCAATTTAATTGGTGAAAGTTGATTGGAAGTCCCTGTACTATAATAAAGAAAGCATTTTAGTCCCTATACTATTAAATTTAATATTTTAGTTCCTATACTTTTAAGTTATAGCAAATAAGGAAAAATAATTAATGGCGTTAAAAAACCATTTAAATACGAATAGAATGCTTACATGTCATGTGATATGAAATTTTAAATCTTATGTAGAAAAAAGTTTGAGTCATGGGTTGGGTTTGGATCATTTTTTTGTATAAAATTTAAAATTCCACATCACATGATAAGTCAGTATTTTATCAGCATTAAACAAGTTTTTTAATACTGTTAATCATTTTTCTTTATTTGCTAAAATTTTAAAAGTACAAGGACTAAAATACTGAATTTGAAAGTATAAAGAATAAAATACTTCATTCGCTATAGTATAAGGACTGTCAATACACTTTAACCCAATTTAGTCAAAGAAAGGACATAAAAGCCAAACTCAAATTACAATAATAAAATAAAATAAGAGTATTTAGGTCTTTTATTTTTTAAAAAAAATTACCCATAAAAAATAACTATTCAATTAAAAATTATTTCTTAATTTTTAATTTTAACTTAGTTTTTCTTTTAAATTTTTCAAAAAGACATTTTTTACCCACAAAAGATAAATTCTAGTTTTTTCGATGCATGCTTAATTTCTAACTATAAATCCAACCAATACATGCCTCCCATTTTGGAATGCCAAAATAAATTAGTCGGATCCTAAAGATATAAGATAGAAGATTAATTTCCATTTTTTGAATGAAATTCGAAATCTATTTTAGTTTTATACATTTCTTTTTTCATTCTTTATTCCTTCCGTTTTTTTATCCCTGCCCATCCACATGATAACTCCAAAAAGCATAAAAATAAATAAAAAATAAAGAAAGAAAGAAAATGAAAATCAAAACAAAAAAAATATAAAATGAGGTAAAATGACTTGGTGTTAATTAGCAATCGAAACACTAAACAAGCTCCACGCTGGCAAGCGGTGGTCGAATCTAAACTTGCAGTGGTAGCATGGGCAAATTGGTCATGCACTGTCGTGGGGTTTTGCCGACGACGTAAGGCATCGACCTATTGGCATTTTATCAAGCAGATTGCCCACGAAAGATCTAAATATAACTGCTTAAATTCATGCCACTTGGTCAAAATATTATAGGTCATTTGATAAAATTTGTGTTAAATAAATGCTAAAAGTGCATAAGCATTTTATCGGATTTAATAATTTAATAATTTATATAATATTTATATATTTTATTATATTATAATTATATTTAAAATATTTTATTTTTATTTTAATTTTATTACATTAATATTTATAATATATAAATTTTAAAAATATATTTATATCATATTATATTATATTTTTATAATTTTATATATTTTATTTATAATAATATTAAATATTATTTTATTTATAATAATATTAAATATTACCACGTATCTATTTTATCAAATAGATTTGCGACAATATCGTAACCTCAATAAAAAAGATTGTTTTATTAGAAAAACCCGGGGCCCCGCTTTGCTTGGCGTTTTGGCGGCTGCGCGTCTGAAAAGGCCAAAAAAAAAACCGTAATGTTTTCCTGGAAAGGAACTTTCTGTCAGTAAGCTTTCGGTTTTCTAAGTTCTCTTTTCTGCGGTGTTGGTTTTCCGTTTTTGTCAATTGGATCGGTGCATTTCCCGGCGACCCACCTGAGATTCGGTCTCTCCCAGACTGGATCCGGACAATGTTTTTAACAACATTGACTTCATTGAGAGTTAGAATAAAGATGAGATGCTCTTATAAATATAATGTGATATAGTGTTGTTAATGCGATGGGGAGATAAAATTCGTATTCAGATTAACAATCACAGTTTGGGTCGGATTAATGGGGATTTGTTTTAGCATTGAAGAGCAGCTGCACCAACATCATCAACATCCCCGATCTGTCAGCAACGGTACAGGTTATTTTAAATTTCACTTCCACTTCCTCCTCTTCTTCTTCTTCTTTTTTTCTTTTTTTTTAAACTTCTAACTCTCTTTTGAATATCTGTTCTTTTAATGTTGTTTGGGTGGTTTAATTTCTTTTCATTTCCTGCTTTCCTTAGTTTTCCTGCTCTCCGAGAAATTTTACAGAAAATCAGAACATTAATTTTATTTGGAACTTTACGTGTTTTTTTTATGGTAAATTTTTATTAGGTTGTGCCATTGTTCGATGTTGGTCTTTAATCTTGATTCTGTTGTGACTGTGACTAATTTTACACGGTTGAGGTCTAAATTTGTAAATGTTCAAATGGAGAGTTGTAGCATGGAAAACTTTAAAATGTTAAAGTTGATGCAGCTACACTTTTGGAATGAAAAATTGACAACTTGTTATGTGTCATAATTTGGAAAACCAGCCTAAGATTTATCGCAAAAAGCTAGAGATTGATGACAGCAATTGTTTGGGTAGAATTTGCGCAACCTAGAACAAGTGAACCGAGAGATTTTCCAATTGTGCCTTGGGTGACCGATTTTCTTTAGACTGATGCATGCCAGATATTTCATGCTTGTATGCTTGCACATTTAAAGAGATTAAGGTTCTTTAGTTTGTAGAATATTTCTTTATTATAAGGAACTTGAGATGGAGTACTAAAACAACTGCATCTCCAACAAAAACTAGAAATGCAGGGCTTGCCTGAAACCAAAATCCCAAGCATCATTCCTTTGACAGCTAGGGATGCCAAAGATCTCCGTCAGAATCCTGGATATAGCAATGTTGATATATTCACATATGAGGAGATGAGGTTGGCTACAAAGCAATTCAGGCCAGACTATATTCTTGGTGAGGGTGGCTTTGGGGTTGTATATAAAGGAGTAATAGATGAGAATGTGAGGCCTGGTTACAAATCCACAGCAGCAGCTGTTAAGGAACTTAATCCTGATGGGTTCCAAGGTGACAGAGAATGGCTGGTAATCTCCTTGTATTATTTTCTTGGCATCTTCTATGTAATTATTTGTGCTTTATCTACATGTTTGGATGCATAGTATATCATTGGCAAATACTGGTACAAACTTTATTAATGCAACCCAAAAATGAAGAGAGAGAGAGAGAGAGAGATGTGAAAAGCTTTAAAAAAGCAGGAGAAGAATGGGTAATTGCACAACTCACCTTAAGTAATCTGCCATGATTCAGCTTCAAATGGATTAAATTTCTTGGCCTAATTGAACTCTTTTACATAATATTTGTTTCCGGTTATAATTTAAGCATTAAATTAATGGGAGCGATTGGTACTTTCCCATGTCAGGATTCCAATAGAATGTGATTCCTGGGAATGAGATTGCTAGGAATGTAATTCTTGAAGAAGCAACATTACAATGTTTAGTATAACTAGAAAAGTGCTAATTAAAATCCTAAGAAAATTACATTCATATGTTTGGCTCGTAAAATACTTTACTAGGAATGTGATGGTAATTTTCAAAATCACCCTTATCAAATAAAAGGTAAATTTTATTATTTTCATATTTTTCAATGATATTTATTATGAACAAACATTAATTTATCATTAATAAACACGTCATTTTAGCTGTTTATTTTTTAGTAATGATTAATTTTTTTTAAAATAAAAATAACGTGGCACATTTATCTTAGAATTAATATATGATTAAAATAAAAAGAAGTTTTAAATATTTAATATGTATTTGAATTAGAATGTGATTTAATTAAAATTAATATGATAGTAATTGAAATAATTTTTAAATTAATTAAATTTTCATGATCTTGTAGTTAGTAAAATTACTGGGTAGAAAAAATTTAGCTATCATTTTTTTAAATACGAAGAAGGGAAATTTTATCTCGAAGCTTTTTTTTTTAACTTTTCAACTACATTAGAAAGTTATTTTACCACCTCTCCTCATGGGAATTGCATTCCCATATTTATGGGAAAGTAATTCCAAAGGAAAGTGACATTCTTAGCCAAATGAACATTTTTCAGCATACCAGCCATGGGAATCAGATTCCCACCAATTAGATTCATAGGAAGATGAGAACTTTCCATCGTACAAATGCCATCAGTGTGTTAGATGGTAGGGATATACTTTTGGACATTTGGAGTTGAACAACAAATTTTAAAAGTTGCACGTGGTTTATAATATTATTTTTTGTTGAGAAAAAATTTCATGTAGAAGCAGCCGTTTGGTTACTATTTTTCAAGTTTATGGAAGCCTCTGTATTTCAACAATACTTAGCTAACAGTGAATGATACCTGAAAATAAAGTGTTTTCAAGTTGGTTTGTTAGATAATTGTATGCTTTTCCCTTTCCTTTTTGTTGATAATAACAATTCAAGATAGAATATGATTGCTTTTGTTTGCACATGATTCTTTGTTCTGAAGGCCGAAATCAACTATCTAGGGCAACTCAGCCATCCAAATCTTGTGAAGCTCATTGGATACTGTTGTGAGGATGAACATCGACTGCTTGTCTACGAATACATGGCAAGTGGGAGCCTCGAAAATCATCTTTTTCGTCGTAAGTGGTAGGAAAAAAAATGTAATTTTAAGTCTATTGGACTTGTGAAATAAATTCTATTGTGAAACTGATACAACCTTTATGTTTTAACATATCTGTAAGTGGATTGAGAGGATAAAAGTACCATTTATCTCTTTTTCACGTAGACCCTAATCTAATTTCCAATCCTTTAATTTTCAAAATTTCAGGCAGTCTTATTTACTGATGCTTTTATATTTCCATCTGGTTACAGATAATGCACGCCACCTTTTCATAACTTTGGAGATAAAGCATATTATCTGCCTGCAAATAAGTTGTGTGTTTGTTTTAGTTGCTACATTGGCTAGAAAGTCAGACTTTTTAAGGAGACTTTCCCTTATAATCTGTTACATGGATATTTTCCCAAGAAATTACCTTCCATTAACTGGATAAAAGTGCAGCAGTGATTTTAACTATCTTTTTATATTTTCTGTACTAATGCATGCACATCATTCATTCACATTAAAGGTTTATTAATATTTTTCAACTAAATTCTATTTGATTTTAAAAATCTTATACCAGAAAAGATGGACAACAAAATTATATGCACTCTGACAGAATGGAAACAGCATGAATGTTTTTTGATATGCTTCGAACTTAAGGTCTGGAAGCATGATGAAAAATCCCAAGTTTGTACTTACATCAGACTAGATATTTGGTCAAAAAGGTTGATCTATTAATTCGCTTAACCCTCAAGTCCTTACTCCTCCAAGAACTACTGGTACTTACATCCATATATGATGTTTTTATGGCTTCTTAATAGTATTAGAGATAAAGATAACTAGAAAACTGTGCGCTAAAAATATCTGCGTTATGTTTACATATGAAAGAAAGAGGTGTCCATTTTCCATTATACACAGAATGGAAGCATTATTTATGTACCCCATCTATTCTTGGTTGTTAGGGGTTGGTTGCAATTTGACTTGGTCAAAAAGAATGAAGATTGCTTTAGATGTAGCAAAAGGGCTGGCTTTTCTTCATGGTGCCGAAAGACCTATCATATACCGTGACTTCAAGACATCAAACATCTTGCTGGATGCGGTTAGTCATCATTTTTTTTTATTCATCAGTTGCCCTTACATTAATCAAGTGCATCTTGTTTTATGAGACCTGGCTGGATGCGGTTAGTCATCATTTTTTTTTATTCATCAGTTGCCCTTACATTAATCAAGTGCATCTTGTTTTATGGGACCTGTAAAAATGGAAAGACTCGTCAACCTGTACATAAGTCCTGTACATAAGTCCTGGCTAAGTTCGCTCTTTGTTTTTAAAGAAAATTACTTGACCAGAATTTTAATTTTGCAGTAGCTTCTTAAAGTCAAAGGCCTTACAGATGATAAAATCATTGGAAGTTTAATTCGCACTGGGATTGCCCATACCTGGAGTTAAATTGAAAATTAAGTTTTCATTAAGTATGTGTTCCTTTTGCATAAGTTTTAGTTTTCATAACTAAAAATGCTTGTAACATGTAGGACTTCAATGCAAAGCTCTCAGACTTTGGACTTGCAAAGGATGGACCAATCGGAGACCAGACCCATGTGTCAACACGAGTGATGGGCACGTACGGATATGCAGCTCCTGAATATGTGCTGACTGGTTAGTATTTAATCATTCTGTTTCATGAGAATTGAAAATCTCCATCATTGCCAATGGTTTATTTTTCGATCATAATGGTAGGATCTTCATAGTCAATTATTGATAAGTTTCTCTTATAAGCAGTAATTAGCATTCTGTTCACTTATGCTGAAGTTGGAAAGTAGCAATATCCTGAGTACTCTTTATGTTGTCTTCGTGGACCATGTACTTGGTGTTTGTATTGTAGTAGACATCTTGATTTTCATAAAATGCATTCCCCCCCCCCCATGTGAAATCAAGTGGAATATTCAACAGAAATTTTCAACTTTATTTTGACAGCTAAATTATTTAGTGTATTAGAATAGTTTTTTCACTTTACAACTTGAGAAAATTCTGGCATATATTTATTTTGCATGAGAACTGTAGCTTATAATTGGTGAAAAGGAAAAATACTTCATAAACAGTTGAAAAATAATAAAAGGAATACATGAGGGTAAAATACACAAACAACTTAGCAGCTTTTCTCATGTATGCTTTAATCACTCTGATTCTGCTTGTAACACTTTGCCTTTTGAGGCTTGCTTTGTCTTTTGTTTCAGTCAAGTATATGTTATTAAATAAAAATGACCACATAAATGCATTTTATAATAGGTTTCTTGCACGATAGCTGCACATACCACCAGTAGAGGATGAATCTTATTTATTTCTTTACTAAAGCATCTTATCTTCAAGGTTCCACTTTTATAAAATGTATCACGTACTGCGAAATCAGACTGTTTTAACTGCCAGATAGAAAGTGATAGAATTATATGGTGCACTGCTTTTGTTATATCCTTTGATAAACTGACATATTTGTACTCATGATATTTAGTTACACCAGTACTAGAAATGATAATGGCTAATCAAGTTGCAGTATTGACATGACCAGGCCATTTAACAGCAAGAAGTGATGTTTATGGATTTGGAGTAGTGTTACTAGAGATGCTCCTTGGTAGAAGAGCAATGGACAAGTGCAGGCCTAGCCGAGAACATAACCTGGTTGAGTGGGCTCGTCCGCTATTGAACCATAATAAGAAGCTTATGAGGATCTTAGACCCTAGAATGGATGGTCAGTACTCAGCTAGAATTGCAATGAAGGTAGCCAATTTGGCCTACCAATGCCTTAGCCAAAACCCGAAAGGGAGACCTCTCATGAGCCAAGTGGTTGAATTACTTGAGACTTTTCAGACTAAAGAGGTCAGTCATGAAGAGGCAATGCTTCACACTAGGGCCAGTGGCATAACCCTTTATGAAGCTCCCAGTAATTCCCTTCACACTCCTGTGAAGAAAAGGAATCCTGTCAGAAGTGAAAGTCACAGAGAAGTTCGCGCGCTTAGAAGCAAACCAGCAAATGGAAGAAGCAGGAGTGAACCTCCCAAAGAGTGTGATCTTTATGATTCTCCTAGTTTTGGAGTGGAAGATGAGTCCGAATCTAACAAAGGTTAAACGTGTAGCAAAAGTGAGTGGGAAGTTAAAACTTATTAAAAAATTGTTATTTAGTGTTCAGAGCTGCCACTCGCACTTCCTCTGACAGTGGAGTTTCAAAGGACTTGTCAGCTGGTACTCATCTGGTACGTGTATTTATTTATTTTAAGGGTTGACGATGTACCTGTGTCCAGTAGTCTCATCCTCAAGCAGCCCATTCCATTTTAGAATAGTTGGCAAGATGATAAGCAGCTATGGTACAACTAGTCACCATATGCTGTTCTCAAAGTATTTGGGACTATCATGATCCAGTTCCAGTCTTCCGTTGCAGTTCTTAATTCATGTGGTGGCGTGAGCATTTGTAATAAGTTTTGTCTGCGTAATACATTTGCTTACATGGGCCTCGTTGAAATTATTGTGAATGAAGTGGCAAGTTTCAATTTCTTTCTTTCTTTTCTTTTCTTTTTCTAATCTCATTCAGTATAAATTCAAATTTCCCTCCTCATTTATCCATCACTATCATATGAAACAATATATCCACTAATTCGATGGATTATATCAACAATACAAGGCTATTGTGCCAAGTATCCAACAAGCCTTAGATTTATTTATTTATTTTAATTTTTAACTTTGATAGGTCATTAACGGTATCTAGTTGATTTGAGTAACTGTATGGTGGTCGACGATTGGAGATTCTATATTTGTTTTGGTTGGGCTGTTAACTTTTATTCGAACATGAAAAATTAGCCCAATTTATCTAAATTACAGTCTGAATTTAGTATGTGTTTGATAAGCATTGAAAATTGAAAAATCTCGATGGTTTAATTTCTTTTAATGCTTTGAAAACTCATATTTGATTATATTTAATTGAAAATTTTCAAGGAAAAAGTGTTGAATATGATAAGTATGTAGAGAATGACTTATCACTTAATGTAAAATAGATCAAGTAAATTTTATTTTTAAAATAAATATATTTAAATTAAATTATCTGTTTTTTATTTACGAAAGATGAAAAACTATATGAACTTTTAATTTTTTATTCAATATTATCCAAAATGGTATAAAATGTTATTAAAATTAAAATTTTGAAATTAATAATTTTTAAGATGTAACATTTGCTGTTATCAAACAATATAATTATGTTTAATACTTAATTTTCAATAAAATACTAAACAATTTTTATGATAGAAACTCCATGCTTATAAATTTAGTACTTTAAGTTTCTAGCACTTAATCTTTTTACTTTATCAAACACCACCTTTATCCATTTTGATTATAAAATGTTAATAATTTGAACGTTTAACTTGGATCTACACAGACACCCCCCCCCAAAAAAAAACTCAAGTTTGAAATTATTTAGTTTTGAAATAATTTGAACTGAAACTGAAATAATTAAAAGTTGAATTATTTGAAACGTTAATTTAAAATGATATGAATTTAAATTAAGTATACTATTACTTTAAAACATTAATTTAGTAAAAATAAATCAAGCCAATATAAATTATTAATTTATTTTGATTTTATAATTTAAATTATCTTTTAAAATATTTTTCTTTACTATTAAAATTTTATATTTTTAATATTATCTTTCTTATTTAGAATTAAAAAATAATTTTAAATTTTATGTTTACTAGTATATATTACAAATAAAGATTTTTTTTTATTTTTTTGCATTGCATACGTTATGTTTACTAGTATACATTCTAAATTTTATGTTTATTAGTATACATTATGTTTACTAGTGTACATTATAAAAAATCTGGGAAAATGAAAATTTTGGCATACGATCATGGCAATGATAGTACAATTATGGAGAATTATTAATGGCATGAAAAAGTATTTATTGGAAAATTCAGGATTTTTGTATTTCAAAAAATTTTCTATACTTCCTAATAGTTTAGCAAAGTATAAGGGTTTTAAATAAAATTTTGAATCATTATTGTGAAAAGGATGTTCTCGAATTAAAGCCATTTTTGAAATCTTTACTATTAGCTTGGCAAAAGAACCAAAAAATAATTTTAATAAAAAAATATCGCCTTAATCATTTTTTACATAGAGTGAATTTTAATGTTTAATTATGGCCAATTTCAAATTTTTGAAATTTCCCATATTTCATGATAGCTTGGGGGACTATTGGAATTTTTAGCATGAACATGTCTTCCAAGTCATCATTTTAAAAGGATGTTCTGAAAATGAAGGATTTTTTGAATCCTTCCCAACAGCTTCATGATGAATCTTGAAATAGCTTTAACCTAAAAACGTTGCCTTTTTAGCATAAAGTGGGTTTAAACATAGTTGATACATGCAACATGGCATAACTGTATTGAATGGCAATTGATCTTGACCCGCTGATCTTAACGTTGGTGAATCCCTTTTGTTTCTTTTTTTTTTTTGTATTTTTGTTGGGGATCAAGTTTCAGAGTGGATTGCTCACTCGACTTAATCCTAAACGGTCATTACGAAACAACCATTTGACTTGAAGTCACCACCAATCCATTTTGACTAGTGAGATTGGTTACCTATCAGAGTTCATCTTTTGGGCATTATGAAACCCTCAAAAACAAACACCGGAGGTCTACATCAATATAGGAGATTGCTTGAAAAGGGTTTGAGAGTTGGTTATGAGCAAAGTGAGACGTCTTCCTTCCAGTATGCCCATTAATCAATACCTTTAATTAGTGTGAACTCAAATCTCAAATTTGATACATTTTCAATATCCAGTATTTAATTATAATTCTTGTATTTCAAAAAATTTTCTAAACTAATTTTGTTGTTCCAGCTATGACAAAATTGAGGTTTAATATTTTTTAAAAATCAAAATTTTCATACACCGCTAGATAAAGCCAAGAAGTTTTGTTTAATAAAATTAAAAAAATCTTGATTTTACTTATTTTAAAAAATGTATCCCATTATTAAAATAATAAAACCCTCCCATATTCTAAGAAAACTTCATGAACCACTATAACTCAAGGACGTTGCCTTGATTTTTAAAAACACTAGTTTATTAATTAACAAATTAAAAAAGTTAAGCTCGGTTTAGGGCCTGGTTTCATTTAAGATACAAAACTAATCCTAAAAACTCAGTTTCTAAGGAAAGTAGTGTCATAACATGGCTAAAATTCAAATCTTAATCAGCCCGACTTAAAAGGCGGTTGTACCTCTCATTCCTATATATATTAACTTATAATTTTTTTTTATTTTTAGGCACCTTATTAGTATTTATTTTTTTCTTTTTATTTTTTCTGGGGACTGAGTTGTCAAGATGAATCACTCACTCAACTTAATTCTAAATAGTTATTATAAAATAACTATTTATCTATAGTTGCCACTGATCTATTTTAGCTAAATGAGATTGGTCACTTGCCGGAATTAGTATTTCAGTAGTTACGAAACCCAAAAAATAAATTTTGAGATCTGCAATAATGCTACAGATCGCATGAAAGATCTAAAGGTCGATTGCAATCACCAATGAGGATTGATCCTTTTTATGATGCCAAAAATCGATACCTTATTAATTACATGTCAAATTAAATTTTAAATTTTTATGATGCCAAAAATCGATATCTTAGTTTATCATGTATTTGTCAAAATACTTGTTTGTTACTTGCTAAATATCTGTTTTCCCAAAACCTTGCAAGTTAAAGCCATGTTAACCCTAATAAATGAGGACTAATACTAACTTAAGTTTTTCTACTCATTTGTTTTCTAACCTAGGGGAAAAATCAAGTTTTTTTTAATGTTGATCCTAGACCTATTGCAGGCTTGACGAAAATGGTTCGATTCAAGTGGAAGTATTTCCCTATGCCCATGTGGACTATTAATCATGAAAGCGTAGGTAATTTACCCTTTAAAAAGTATCGCTAGCCCCATCAGATAGTGATCATCATGGAGGCAAATAGCTCACTTCCATCTAAAAGATAAGGTTCTATTCTTTCCCAAGGGAAAATATGGTAGAGAGTCTAATGTAGATGTAAATGCTTACTGTGCATGAGGGAAACAGTGAACCTTCTTATTTTACTCCTTATTACCATTTAAAAACCAATATGAATTTTACGGATAAAGAAAAAGCCTTTATCATCTATAAAGGAAGACAAAGTAGTAAAAAAAATATAAGAAATAAAAGAAAAAGGTTTATATTCAAATAGTAATTAAAAACTAAAGAAACCAGAAACAAATAAAATATGGCCAACTTTAAGCCTGACTCTCTAATACGTCCCCTATGAAGTCACTAAGTTGTCGACACATGCCCTACATTCACTCAGGTGATATGCTAAACTTAAAATGTCATTCCTTGATTGAGATTTCTCTTGTAGTGATTATGTGAGAAAAAGATATTTCTCATAATGAGAGTAGGGAAAGCCGTTGAATGGGTGGCTTATGCAATTAGTCTTGGATGATCAATGCGAAGTGGCCAAAAGCTTAAAATTGCCACCAATCATTTTGGGCTAGGCATGACTAGACACCTATTCTATTATAACCAATATTTTTGAGTTATAAAACTTGAAATATTGATTTTATGATTTGCATATACCAGAGGTCATTTTAAAAGGGTTTAGGAGTCAGTTACACATAGAGAAGGATTAGCAACCCTTATGATGCCCTAAATCGAGACCCTTTTGGCCATGTAGTATCTCGATTCCTATTTTCTCGATTTTTATGTCATTATTTATATATAGTCCCTTTTATGATGAATGACATTTGAAAATAATAAATCCAAATTTTGTAAAAATGGTTTGATACCTTTACTTACCCCGGAGAATAGCGATGTGTAAGGTTAAAGATATTTTCAGAGTTGGTTTGGAAAGGGTATTCCATATCATGCACTAAAGGGATACCGATATGAAACATTGCCTTAGACTTTGGGAAATTCAGTTTTAAAACATGGATTCAAAATCATGGAAGAAGATTCGTTAGTAAGACATAAAAGAATATAATGAATATTGCATAAAAATGAGGGAAAAGTCCTTTTTTGCTCTTTATGCTTTGTTTAAGTGACAACAAACCCCTTATGCTAACACTTATATCTGCTATGGTTTCATTTTATTTGCCACAGGGTAACATCATTAGATTTTCGTGACAAATTACTATTATACCCTTTATTGTTACTTAATTTTCTTTTTTTCTTCTTTTTTTCCCTTACTTTCAACACTCCTTTTTATTTTTGACCTATTTGCATAAAAAAAAACTAATTTAAAAGTATGAAAAATAGAGTTTAAGATTTAAAATGTAGAGATACAAAAGGAGAAGAAAGGTTTTGCTTATATTTTCAAAGAGGAGGGGAAAGAGAAAAAGTTAAATGAAAAAAAAAAGAAAAATATATATATTATTCTATTTTTTCTGTTTAAAAAGTTGTTTCTCTTTTTACCTTAATTCTTAAATGTTCAAAACTAGTAGTATTCTGTTTGTGTGCTTGTTTTTGGTTTATTAGCAATGCTTTTCTAAACTAGAACTTTTTAATATAAATATTATTTGGTTAGTTTAAAATTTTTTCCATAATAAGTATTTTTTCTTTTTTTAATAAATAGGAATAATTTTAGAATCTAATTTTTGCTGGGTATTCAGCATTAGTAATGAAAGGATGGATTTTGTGTATACTAAAGATAAGTTTTATGAATTTTTAGTAGAAATTAGAATTTGTTTTTGTTTTTGTTTTTGTTTTTGTTTTTTGTTTCTTGTAAGTGCTGCTTGGTATATACTGTTAGAATATAGTGTAGTCACCTTATTTTGTCTGGGCTAGTTTTTGGCATCCTAGGAGTTAGGTAAAAGATGATAAAATCAAAAAAATAAAAATAAAAGTTGGAGGATGACTGCTGGGCGCCGTGTCGCTAGACATTATTAGGCAATATGGCGCTAGGTGGAAAATATTTTTTAGAAACGTCTAAAATGCTTATGGGCCGTATTAAGGAAAATGTAAAAGCAAGGCATCAAAGGCCACTTTTCATGGTGTCACCAAGGTCATTCAAATGAAAAAACAAATCAATTTCCCATTGTTTGTGACCAAGTTGAGGTGAATCGAGAAGCCACAAGTACTCACAAGTTATATTAGGGTGCAAGTATTAATATGAGGCCTTTACGGTGCGAAAAACTTCATATGTAGTATTAATACAAGAGGGTTTGGTATCGATACCCAAGGTGTGGTATCAATACTTAGCATGTTTGTATCGATACAGACCTTGGTAGTAGCTAAAGTTGTGATTTTTGGTAAAATGTATCGATACACAAGCGTGAGTATCGATAAAATCCATGGAGTATCGAGACTTGCCTCTAAGTCTCGAGACTGAAAACATTTTTTTCTCTTAGTATCGATACATAACTCATTGTGTCAAATACTTAGGATTAAAAAGTAACTTTTGTATTGATAAATGTTTTGTATCAATACATTAAGGTATTTTGGCCTAGTTTGAGCCATTTTTTGGCCTCTGAAAACCCGATTTAAACATGTTTTTGCACTAAGGAACTATCATAAAACATTACAAACCTCAAATATGGGTTCATTAACGGATTCTAACAAATTTTTGGAGTCCAAACAATTAATGACAAAGGTCACTTTCATAAAATATATGGGTGTAAGAGGGTATGGCAGGCATATCTCCAGTTGCATGCCTTCAAAGCCTTTCTGCCTCCTTGCTCAGCATGGCAAAACCAATAAGAAGAAAGTTAACTTAGCATGGCAGCTGGAGATGTCCCTTGGTGCAGAAGGAAAAAAAATAAAAAATGCCCTTTGCATTATCTTCTAAAAAGAGGGCTGAACATTGAGTCAATAGAACACAACCAGCTATCTCAAAGAAAAAAAAACTCTCTCAGCTATCAAAGAAACTCTCTAGTAATCCCAGAAAACTCTTTATCCATCCCCATAAATGCTCTAGCCATTCTAGCTTCAAAAACTCACCAAAACACTGTTCCATTGCCTTTCACCCTCAACCAACCTCCATTCCTATAGCTTCCCAAAACCACCACCAAAACACCTCCAAAAACTCAACCTTTCACAGACTTTCATCCTTAAAACACTACATCAACAACCATATTACCAGAAAGCTTCTTCTTTTCACCCTTTTCTTGCTAAACAATAGCAAAAAGAGGGAAAAAATTGAGCTTAAAGTCACTACTTTGAAAAAGGAAAAAACTTCAAGCTTTTGCTGGTATATTTTTACCTTGTTCCATATATTTTTTGTTTTGATCATCCATTTCATTTTAGTGAACCCTTCATATTGCCATGAGCCTCCTAATATTCCCATGCATCTTTATTGCCTAGGTTGTGGTAGTCTTAGGATCTTAATGACCTTCTTGACACCTTGATGTTGTTGGATATACAAACTCACCATGCTTTATTTTCATCATCATACAACTTTTTTCATGCATCTTTTTGCCATGTTCTTTCCATATTCACATATCCATTTCATATTTAAATGGTCACCCTAATGTGTCTTAGGTATGTTCAAACATTTTCTTATGTTTTAAGAAGTCTCATGAAATAAAAATCCTATCTTGACAACTCCAGCATCCATCCCTTTGTTCAAACATGTTTATATCATCTCTATGCACCTTATTTGTCATCTTCTTATATTTGTGTCATACATTTTCATGTCAAAATATCATCTTTGCACGTTTGCATGTTTAATCCATGTTTATCTTTGAATTTGTTCATGATATCCCTACTAAAATGCTTGCTTGTTTCTTACAAATTGATTTTTAGAAACATCCCCAAGTTAAGTTCATTTTACCTTCAATAGATGAAGAGTAGCATGGACTTAATGTCTTCATCAAATTGGTCTCCCAATCTTAGGGGCAAATCAACATTTCAGCTCTGGATTCATGGTGAAATAAGTTTAATTTTTTCCAAAAGAAAGGGAAATCCCTTTTAGTATTAATCTTTGATCTTGAGTCTCATGTTCCTTTTGGTGACATGGTCACCGGGTTGTTCCATCATCCCAAACTATTTCAAGATTATGGAATGAACATATAAAGCCCTTGTTACTTTCTGTCGCAGATGTTCGGACATCCTAGGCTTGACTCTATCTTCAAAAAAATCAGAATATCGAATAATCCTCTTATTTTTGCTCTAGCAGCACTGTAGTCCAAACTTGAAAAATTATTTTTGAGCCACAAAATATTTCCTTTGATTTTTTTAATATTTTTCCTTTAAAGGACATCGAATTACCTTTCTAAAAGTGTCTTAGTTGCCGTCGAAACATCTCGGACGAGGGAGTTATGATTTTTCAAACCTTTGCTGTCCAAAACCCTTGGAACCAGCATGCAACATTCTGTTTGGGCCATTTCGGCCCATCAGTTGATTTTTACAAAATTTTTAAATATTTTTCCCAAAAAGGTCACAAAACTTTTTTTCTGAAAAGGTATTATCCATATCTAATGATCTCGGATAAGCTTAGAATGAATTTTTGAAATCCATTATGCCTTTACATGCTGCCAGAGCTGAGACAAACCCAGCTTTGAAAATTAATTCTGCCTAGAAAGTGATTTTGGAATATTTTTATATTAAACCTTGCCGAGCTACCTTTTCAAGGGTACTCCATTTACCCTCTAAAGTCTTCGGATGCACCCAAAAAATTGAAAAACATACATAACATGATGTTGCCTCCTCTTTTCAACCTAATTTTTGAATCTCCTTTTATCCAGACGTTTGGATGTCTCAAAGTGCACCCGTTTAGTCTCCCTCACAACACCAACCCCTTTTGACTTGGATCAAGGGTAAAATACAAAAAGTAGATTTCAATTAAAATTTTTGCTAGTGGAGATACTCTAACTCCATTACTCAAAAGGAATACTCCAACCCTATTTTTTAATCAAAGTTTAAATTTTCTCCTTGTTCCTAAATGTTTTCCTAACTTTGGTGATACTCTAATCTCACTACTCTGAGGGGTTACTCCAACCTTTTTTTTAAAAAAAAAAAAGATAAAATTTTTTCTTTATTCTTAACTATTTTCATAACTCTATTTTAGGGGACACTCCAACCCCACTTCTTTAAGGGGATACTATAACCCCGCTTTTACCTTAAAAACTTAAAATTTTCTCTCTTCGGGATGCCTTAAACTGTTTTGATAAAAACTATCTTTATTCTTTAAATTGCCACCGAATCTAGACTGGTCTCTAAAATTATCATCCAGGTTATTCTTCAATAATCGAATGTTATTATGAGATACATTTCGATCACACCTCTTTTTATGTTCTTTTGTTTGTGATTGCTTGTTTATGATATTATTATATTTCTTATTTTTGCCTCGCTAACTTGTTTCCTTTTGTAGCGTTATTGTGCATTCATTTTCTAATGAAATTTACGAGGCGATGTTTCATGTTGGTATCTTTCCAATGTCTAATATGAAACATCTAATTTTTAATATCCAATCCGAACATCATTTTAATAAAAAAATCCCTATGTTCTTCACATTTTCGAGGCGCATAGGTGATCTAATTTTTCTTAATAAAAAAACCTTGAACTTACATTTTTCAAACTTCATGCATTAAAGAGGATTATATCTAAATAGAGACCAAATGGAATCGATGTAACCAAGACCAAAGTAAGATATAGTTAGTAGGTATCGATTTTGGGTGTCGTGGGGATGCTAGTCCTTCACTACACATAACCAACTCCTAAGCCTAACCAACGAATCTTTAGACTTTGTAGACCTTGAAACTAGTGTTTCCAGTTTTGTAACTCGTGATATTTTTTTCAATAGGCATCCGATCTTGCTTAACCTTAAATGATTGATGGTGACTCTAAGTTTATGGCCATTTCATGGTGGCTATCCGGGTCCAGTTGGATGAGCGACTCGTCCGATAGTCCGTATCACCTTTATATTGTCACCTCTAATTAAAATCCTAAACAAGGGATAGCTCAAAAGCTTAACCAACCACCATTTATTTTTAAGTTGAGCGCGTTATGCCCTTTGGATCATCTAAAGTTTTAAAGGTTGGGCACGTGGTGACATCTTGCTTTGTTTTTTTTTCCTTTCAAAAATTTCTTACCTGCAATTTTTAATTCCATAATCACTTCTTCATAACTATATAAAATATCTTAGAAGAATTTTTAAGTAGGATTTGGAATTTTAGATGTTAGGTTATTTTTACTTTGGGTTTAATTAAAGTGGGTTTTGGTTTATTCATTAAAATTGATGAAATTTAAAGTTTTTTAGGTTTAGGGTTTTAACTTGAGATATTAATGAAGAAGAAGAAAAAGATAAGGGTTTTTTCGATATAAAAATATTAGCTAGGCAAAAATTTAACAACATTGCCTTCTTTTGTTATAACAACCAAAACACAAATGGTTAAGTGTAAAAAAAAACATAAGGGTTAAGTGTAATCTGGGTCAAAGCATAGAGGGTGAAAATGGATTTTTCCTAAAAAATAAACACAAAAAGCAAAGAAAGAAGGGGTGGTCGGTATGTTTCTTATAATCAATCTCAGTTATTAAGGAATAACCAAAATGAGAATTTTGAGATAAGTTTGGACTTAGTGGCTGCTTAAGGCTTGGGAAAAGGTTTTGAGAAAAAGGTCTGGAGAGTCTAGGAAAAAAAATTTTAGGTTTTTTTAGAAGTTTTAAAAAAGCAGGGTTGGAGCATCCCCTCAGGAAATTGGGTTAGAGTATTAATAATTGTAGAAAGTGGAATATTTTTAGTGAAAATATGGATTTTAAATCAAAATTGATAATTGAAATAAAATACAAAATTAATTTTTGGGCCTTGATCTGAGCCTAGTAGGAGGCTAGATGTGACACATGAATCCATAGGGAATTAATCGAATTCATTTCAAGGTATTCGAATGCCTAAAAAGCTAATTCAAAGACAACATTATGCTATTTTGAATTTATTCTGGGCTTATTCGAAGGCTTCAGGGGGCAAATTAGATATCGTTAGAAAGGTAACTCGATAAGGATTGATATAAAATATTGAAAAAAATCTTAGAAAATTATTGTCTTGGAGGAATTAATTTTTATAATCAAGTTTGATTTAGCATTAACAATGCATGCAAAGGAAAAAAATGTAGTAAACTTTGAAAATCATCTAGAATTAATTAAAATTATTCAATCACAAAGGATACCATTTTGAAAAAGGAATTTCACAAAATTTTTAGGAAAAATATTTAGAAAATCTAAAAAAAATATGATCAGCTAAAATGGCCTAAACAAAATATGAATAGTTGATTCTAGGGGTTTGAGGTAACAAGGATTTGAAAAGGCATAACTTCCTCATCCAAGCACGTCAGGACCAATGAGATACCATTAAAATGGTAATTCATGCCCTTTAAACGAACAATATTAGAAAGTTCTCGAAAAAATCTTTTGGATTTCAAAAAACAATTTTTCAAGTCAGGCTCGCAGTGCTACTAGTACCAAAATAGAGGTTTTAGGTTTAGAGTTTTCTAGTCATGTGTCAAGGTATTAGACAGATGAATGTCCATAATTTGGGTCTATGATAGTGGAATCATGAGTCCATTTGAAGTCCTAGAGAGTTGGGAAGTGGATGACTCATTACCCATGTAATTGAGTCATAACTTAAGCCTCAAAGAAAGGTATTAAACTAAACAAGTTGTAAAGCCAAACACATATTTCTAGGCTAAAATAAAATTTATTTTGACTCATTGGACCTTGAATCTAAACATAAAAGCTTGATTCATCCCTAAGATTGGAGGACCAATGGATTGAAAACATTAAATCCATTTTAGTCTTCATTTATTGAAATTAACATGGACTTAACTTGGGGGTTTTCAGAAAACAAATTTTTCAAGCAATCATAGAGGTATGTTAGTAAAAATTTGATAAACTAAACATAGGAAAAAACATCATATATGAATGAACTATTGGTGTAAGCCTTCCAAGCCAATTAGTTGAACTAGTAATACACTAGTATTTTGCCAATTCATGTGACATAAATTTTATTTAATTACTATAATATGAGGTATTTCTTTATCCATAAGACTAGTCCATTATTAGTTTTTTAAATCTTATGGGGATAAAGCCCATAAAGCACATTGGCTTTGCAAGGGAATTGTAAAGAGTTACAATTATGAGATCCCTACGCATCAAAGTTATGTTTCTAAATACATTTCTAGTCATCATATTGTCAAGACAGGGTATTGATAATGCATAAAGACTAGCATATGTAAGCCTCTATGCATAAGATGCATGTAATTAATCTTGTAAGTTAAAGTATAGAGATACTTAGGGATATTATATGGCTGCTTGGTATGAGATCAAGTTCACCAAACATGAACCGCTATAAGTGATGCATTTGGTTTCTCACTCAAGTGTCTATGGATATACTCTAATGTGTCAGTAATCTAAGTGATCCTTAGACTTATAACATTAGGTCACCTTGTATGTGAATTATCATATTTAAAGATCACCGCAAATGGGTTCACAATATATAAATACCAAATAATGGTCATTTTTTAGTATGATATGAAGCATACAAAAAGTGCATTAGTGGTCCAGAGAGAATTTATCACCCAAAGTGATATAAGGAAACAAAGGTCTAAAAGAACGTGCTATGAAACTTATGAACAGTTGAAAAATTAATTTTAGTAGCCATTTCATTTTTTTCATAATTAAAAAAAATGCTTCTTTAGCTATATAAAGCATCGATTAGCATTATGTCACTCTTATAAGTGATCCCCCATCCAGGATTACTATAAGGGGACTTTAAGATCAAATAGAATATGTTTCTTTCTATTCCTCATGAGATCCTAGTTGTTCATGGCCTATGTTACTAAAAAACCTTGGCCAAGGCAATATCAATTATGGAGTTAACACATAGTGGTTGCATACTAATATGGAATGGGTTAAAAATAGACATTGTTATTGTATGCCCCAAAGCTAATTGGCTTGTTTGAGGCATATATATAAGTTAATAATCAAACCAATCACTTTAGTTAATGTTTTCTTTCATATTAATGGCATCATTAACAATAATGCAAGCACTAATTGAATGAAGCCCATGAAACACAATGGCTTTGTAAAGCTAGTAATGAGTTACGATGATAAGATCCTTATACATTAAAGCCATGTTTCTAAAAATGTTCTTTGTCATGCATTGTCAAGATAGGGCATTTATGATGCACAAAGACTAGCATATGCTAAGCCTCTATCCATGTGATGTATGCTACTCTTTGATCTTATAGAAGTTCAAGTATAAAGATACTTGGGCATAGTATATGAGTGTTTGCTTTATGGAAACAAGTTTATTGAACATCGCCCATATAAGAACTCAATTTGGTATAAGTCACTCGAGTGTCTATGAAATATGTTTTCATTTGCTTGTCATGTATATTAGTATTTAGAATTATGATACCAACTTATCCGGAATAGGAGTGTCATACTTTGATTCCATCACGAATGGGCCCACAATAGATGGATGCTTTATGGTAGGGTGGTTTTGGGTTCGATATAAACCTTAGGAAGGTGGATGAGTGATCTAGAAGGGACTTACCACTCTATATGAAATTGGAGACATATCTTATTTGTTATTGGCTTTGGTTAGTTAATAAAGTCATTGGCCAACACATGGTGAGTTTAGGAGAAATTATTTCTCTAAATTCATGCGATTAATTAAAAGCTATAGTAACTAATATGGATTGATACATGTAGACATTGCACCATGTTCATGGTCTATCTAGGATATTTGGTAAAAAGACTGAGGTACACCAAAAGGCTTGTTACTAAAAAGAGGTCATGTTGACTCTTTCTGCATATTGGGTGGACATGATGCCTTGCTAGAGGCCATTTTTGGTCTACAAATATAAATGCATTTAATTTGGTAATTATATTTATTGTAGTAATGAAAGAAACCTAATGGGTCATACATAATAAGATGATATATTGGATTAAAATGAGGATTTAAGTACGCCTTAATTAAATAAAAAGGTAAAATAAGGAGAACTTATTAAATTAGTTCATCTAAGTATCATTAAAGATATAAATTATATTTATGAATTCCAATTAGAGATGTCTTAGTATGGTAATAAAGATAAGAATGTCTTATCAAGGTAATGTCTACTTGTAAACATGTTTGTAGGTATATTTTTGCATAAAGCCAAATAATTGTAGTTGGGAAAGTTAAATAATTATTTGATAATTATTCAATTAATTATTTAGTATTACTTACATGAAGTAAAAATTTTTTGCTTGGGTTAGAAAATATAATTATGAATTAAATTCTAAAAACCATAATTATTAAGTGAAGAAAGTTTAGTTGTGAACTACTCCAAATTGGGCTTGCTAATAGGATTGGTGCATGGAATAGCTATATTGGTGTGCTAATGGGCTAAAGTTTTAGTAAGTAAATACTAAAGCCTAATCTTGGACAAGCTAATTATAATAGTTTAAGTTGGGCTCTAAGAAACACTCTAAAGTGGGGCCACCTTCTGGGTATGTTAGTAATGGGCTTAGTTCATCCATTAGTTAAGCTTGACTTAGCCCAAAGTGTATTTAAATACATTATGAAGGCTCTTTGGTTGATTAAAAAGGATAGTAAAAGTCGTAGGTGCTAATCCTAGACTTTTATAATGGGGTTTTGTGTAACTCCTTGCTTCCCTAAGCTTTAGGCAATCTTGCTTTTTTTAAGTGTTCTTGAATAATAGTGAACACAATGGAGTAAAAAAAAAAGTTTTTTAGCATTGAGAGAGTAATTTTTTTTTGTAAATGTTATAAAATTGGCCAAATCCTGAAATCCCTACTTCCCTAAGCCTCCTTTATGTTGATTGATATTCCAGGTGATCTCAAAGTGTTTTTGATCACAATAAACATAGAAAATCAATTTTCTATCCTAGTGGAATAAATGGAAATCAAGAATTGTAATTTGTGGTTCTGTTTATTAGCATCTGCGAAAAATAATTGCTTCCTTACAAAGTTATTTCTCTTTCTCTTCGGCATAATAGGTAAAAGCCAGATCATACCAAATCTGCACCTATTGGCTATATATATTTTGGTTTAGGCTTAAGAAGCCTTCTAGCTAGCACTAGGGAACCACTGAACCTTATGAAAGCTCCAATAGGCATTTATATGGATCACTGTTAGAGGTAGAACACTTGGATTGCTTTTAACCTCAAGAAGAAATCATAGTAATCAACCCATGGTGCGTTCTTGCAGGGATCAGCACATCAGATCTATTTTTAAATTACACTACAATTAGAAGTACATCTCTTCCTAAGATCCTGAAGAAGTCAAGGTGTTTTTTATTTAATTCTAATTAATTTTAAATGCCTATGTCGATATGCATAAGCTTGGGATTTCCTTTCAGTGGTATCAAGAGCCTAAAGTTTTAGATTACATGCAGTTTAGCATGTTGGTTTTTGGTGATAATTAGTCTGATTAATTTGTACGTTAATTTAGTGATTTTTTATTTTGGTAAATTTCTTAAAAAATTATTTTTGTTAATTTTTTAAAATCTAGATAGCATGTAATTTTTGGTTTTAATCATGTTTAAAAGTTTTTAAATAATTAATTAGAATTATTCTAATTAATTTCCATTAAAATCCTAACATGTCTTAAGCTTTCCAAGTTGTTTTAATGTTGTTCTGATCGATTTCTTAAATTAAAAATTAAAGAAATTGTTTTCTTTTAATTTTTAATCTTTTGGCATGTTATATATGTTTACTATTACTATTAATTAGTTTAAAATATGTTTTTTCTAATTAAATTGATAATAGAGTCATCTGTCAATGTTTTGGTGTTGATTATTTCTAGCATAGCTCTATTTTGATGTTTTGATGGTGCTGAAATTTTCCGCAGCTGTTATTGCGACTTGTTCCTTGTTTTTCCAATTGAAAGTGTCATTAAAAGTTAATAATACTTGTTGGAAAAATCAGGTTAAAATTGGAGTTGAAAACATTTCAATTTAAGGCTATATCACGTACGTTAGATGTACTTGATGTGTGCGACACTTCATCTTCCTCATTGAAACCTTGATGCAACATCCATGGCAGCAAGTGAAGGGAACTTTTTCCTGGTAAATTCCTACCTCATGCATATATTGGATTTCAAAAATCAACAAATATCGAGAATAAAGTAGTGAAAAAGTAATCAAAGAAACACTCAGACTTTTCTATGGATCTTTAGGGAAAGACTTATATGTAGTAAACATTAAAATTTCTATCAAGATTCAAACATATATGTTAGAAGCTGAATTTTGGATGTAGAAATATAAAACAAATCAACCCTAAGAATCTTGAAAGAAATCGGCTAGGCCTTTTATTTTTTTGTGTCTCAAATCCAAAAATGCATAATGGGTATTAGCTTTCAATCTCACAAAGGAATGAATAAGAACCATATAATAAGGGAATTAGAGAATACCTTTTTTTATGGAAGGGGGAGTTTTGGTGATTAAAACCTTCTTAAAGCCTAGTGATTCTTTACTGCTAGCTAGAAGGATTATTAACATTTAACCAAAAGATGATCTTTCTTGTTATTCCAATCAAGAACTAAGAACTATTTAATGATGTAGGTGGCACAAAACAAGAACATGTATGGTGGAATGAGTGGTGATAAGAAATAAAAAGGCCCTAATTTATTCTGTAACCCTTTAAAAATAATTTTCTTTTAATTTAAGACAAAAGAAAACCTCTGATTTTTTTGTCCAGTAAGTCTTTATATTAATCATAGTCCTAGCTTGACTTAAAAAGTAAGAGTTTTAACCTAATCAAATCTCCTAAATTAAGTGAAACTCTTTTCCTTGTTTTAGTTGTTTTCAATTTAACTAACACTAATTTCACAAACTTTATGGTTAGGCCTTCCTTCCTATGCCTTGGTTGAAATATCCAACAAAATTAAGCTAAAGAAATTGGCCCAACAAGCTTGGGCTGCACGGATGGGTTTGGCATAATACAAAATTTTAGGCTAGTTTTCCATGAATTTAATCTAATTAATTTAATTTTTTATTTATCTAAATAAAAAACATTATTTATTTAATGAATATAATTATCAAATAATTATAAAAATTAAATAACTAAATTGGAAAAACAAATTAGCTAGTATACAAACATCTCTATAGATTTTATCACCATAAAATCCTTAAATCAGTTAAAACTATTTTTAACTTGATTACAACATTATTTAACATTAATTATCAAATAATTAATATTACAATAATATTTCAAAGGATTTAGTTCAAGACATGTGATAGAAAAATTTGATTCATAATCAAGGCCCCAGTCTAATAGAAATCTTATTTCAACCAAGGATAGTATTTGTCTACCTTTATACTTTATGTCTTAATTTAGACATTATTATAATAAGACAATCTTATTATTAATGAGACAATCTTATTTTAATAAGACAACCTTTAAGAAGGCAATTTTAATTAGACAATAAAATCTAGATATCATAAATCTAATTTTATCTCAAATAATTAAATTTATTCAATTGAGTCTTTCATTCAAATTACCTTTTATTTAATTAAGGCAGATTTAATTCAACTGTACATTATTGTGTGTGACCTACTAGGTTTCAAACATATTAGCAATGAACATAAATAATCTTATTAATCATGTTCATAAATTAACAGTGAAATCTAGCTAGCAACATATGATGACCACCTAAATGTTGAAGAAGTCAGTGTTTCCTTAAAGAAACATTTCTAATATGATCCCTTCACCATATATCCAAGATAGAAGATGAGCATGGTGTAGAATCTTCCTAAACCTCTATCCATATTAGTTTTTGCAACTCATGGTTAATGATCATGGATCTATGAGGAACTATTACTTATAACCTACTATATTTTGGCCAAAGCCTTTATTCCAATTAACCATAGTCAATAACACTCAAGATATATCTTTAATGTCACTCAGAGTGGTGCATCTCTCTAGATCACTCATTCATCCACCATATGATTCATGTTATACCTAAAACCACCTTACCATAAGCATCCATCTATTATAGACCTATCTATGATGGAAGAAAAGCATAATACTTCTCTTACAAGATGATCTAGTATCACAATTTAGACATTAATTTCATTTAGGCCCTATTTTTTGATAGTCTTAAAAATCTGAGACTAAGAACCTAGCTATTGCCTTGGTAGAAGCCAACTTCCTTTGGGTGGGTTGGGTATTTTCAAAACCTATTTTGGTTATACCTAAATCGCTGCACATACATTTGAGAAAAACAGTGCACTTTCGAGGGTCAAAAAGAATAAATCTCGAGTAAAAGGAATGAATATTCAAAAGAAAAATTAGTTTTTAAATATTTTCTTGATGAATTTTGAAATTTATTTTTACAAATGATATCATAGTCGAATTTCCAAATTTTAGAAAATTTTAAATTTTTTTTGTGAAATTTTGGGAGTTGACTGTTTTATATTTTTACTGATACTTGTGTGGTATTTATGCTAATACTCACTTAAAAAAATATAAAATATTCAAAAAAATCCAAATTGACATTTTATACTATAAAGTATCAAATTGTTAAATTTATTTATTAACGAGTGTCATGCTCGGGAATTTTTCCCTTAAAATTTGTTTTGAATTTAAGGTTTTCATCTCTATTATTTTTATTAATTAATATTTTGAATAATGCATTAAATTCAATTCATTTTTTATAAATTTGAATGTATTTTTAGAATTTTCTTGGTTTTAAAATATGAATTTTTCTTATTTGTAAAATTTTTTTGTAAAATTTTTCAAAGTTTAGAATTTTAAATATTTTCACATATTTCATTAATTGGCTTGGATGAAATTGTTTAAAATTCTAGTTCATTTTTATTAGATTTTTCATATATATCATTTTCTTTCGTAAGATTTTTTTCCCATAAAAATTTGAGTATGAGATTCCAATCAAGAATTTTCCATTATTGTGATTTTATTTCTTTCATTTAAAAAATTTTGTTATGTTTATTAATTTTAATTTATTTTTATTTTTAATTTTGGAATTTTATATGCTAGCTTCATGGAAATTAATTAATTTAGTTAGATTTCAATTTTACCCTAACTAATTTAGTTTGATTCAACTATGTCATTAGGTGATCTTATCTTGATAATCATCAAGATGATGAGTCATATATGATGACTAGGTTAATAGTACGTGGTAATTTATTGAATGCTTATCCTAATTTACAAATATCCATGAAAAAATAAAATTGATTTTCGGCCAAGGGGATTTATCCTCCTCTTGGCCAAATTCCTTCCCCTATAAATAGGGGAAAAAATGCTTTACGAGAAAAAATGGTTTTCCAAGCAAAAAAAAAATAAAATATTTAAGAAAATAAGTTTTTTTTTTTACATTTTTAAGGTAGAAACACATTTAAAAAACTTTAGTTTTTGTTTATTTTATTCATTTTCCTTCCTTTTAGTAAGCCAGAATATTGGTTGTGCTCATGGATTTTGATCCATGTTGAAACACCAAGTATGAAGGCCATGATTAATTTTCTTGATTTAATTATGTTTGATTTCTAGTAACAACAATTTAAATTTTCCATGAAAATATATGTTTGTTTGTGGAAATGATGTTATTTTATTATATACATGATTTTATGCTACCTTCTTTGGTATTTTCATGATTAATCAGTGATAAAGTATGTTTATATGTCCATATTTCATGATTTTATATATGTTGATGATGATGTGAGCTTGGTAGAAATTACGATATACGTTTATTATTTCATGCAGCTATGTTGAAAATTTTTTTCGTCGGTTGATTAGTGTTGGCTGAAATTGTTTAAGGCTATTGGATAAATTTTCCCATTTGTTTCAATAACATTTAGGACTATTTTGTAATATTTGGAAGTTGTGGGGTCTGGGAATAATTTACCCAAAATTTTTAAAGGCCTTGGAAAGGTGATTCCAAGTTTGGCTGAATCTTTTAGTGATTTATTTGCGAAGTTTTGATTTTTTTGTGATATTTTTTAATTATGAAAAATATAGGGATCAAATTTCAAAAATGAAAAAAATTACTCCAAGGCCGTATGGGTTTAATCGAATGCTCTATGGACTTTTAAAGGTGTTTTTCATGCATTTCTAACATGTTTAAATGTGTGTCAAGCATTTTTAGCCCATTATGGGTTTTTTTTTGTAATTTTAGAAAGTTTAGGGATATATTTGTAGAAACAAAAAAGTTGTACCAAGGCCAATGATGCTTGGCCAAATGGATCTTGTGACTTTTGTTATGTTTTCCATGTTGATTTTAATGTGTTTGAAGTTTAATTATGTATTATATTTCATTTAGGGACTATTTTGAGAAATTACAAAAGTTTAGAGACCATTTAGAAAAGTTTTACATTTTAGGGCTATTTAGGTTTTTTCCCATACTAAATTACCTATATAAGGTATTTTGGTCATTTTAGAATATTTCTAGCATCTTTAGTCATTTTAGGGCTAATATGTAATTTTGATAAAAATAGGGACCTATTAGCAAATTTTACATTTTAGGTCACTTTTCATATTTGAGTTACCCATTTCGAGTAAGATTGTTGTTCCTATCATTTTTAGGTTCTTTAGGTTTACTAGGATACTTTCATGATGAAGTTAGTTCCTAAGGGCATTTTAGTAATTAACCTCAGAATCGAGTTCTCTGTAGTTATTGGGATTCTTTCATAGCAATGTGTGCATTAGGGATAAGTTCATTTTTTATGATTATTTTTGAGTCTTTTAAGGTTACTGGGACATTTTCATGTCGAATCTATATCCTAGGGCATCTTAAGTAATTTTGTATTAAAATTGAGTCCTTTGAAGTTACTAGGATACTTTCATGCTGAAGGTACTTTAGAAAACATTTTGGCTTTATCGACCACATTTAGGTCTTTAGAGTCTAGTTTTGTACGTGCAGTCAAAACCAAGTCTTAGGACAAATGCTATTGTTTTTAATCAAACTAGAAATTTTCAAAAAAAGGCAATGTCTTTGAGTTAAAATAGCACATGAAATTTCTCCTAGTATATAGGAGGGATTCTACTGATTATTTTAATAATAAGATATCTTTTTCAAAATGAGAAAATTAGGATTTCTTTAAATTTTGCAAAAACAAAACCTTTTGTATCCTTCCAACTCTCCAGTGGGGTATGAAAGATATTTTGATTTCAAAAATCTTTCGTATTACTTCGGTCCTCCAATAGGGTGTAAAAGAGATAATGATAAAACCTTTTGTGTTTTGGTCCTCTGGTGGGGTGCAAGATATTTTGATTTTCAAAAATTTTAATTACCCAATTTCCTCATGCGAAATAATAAATTCATTTCATAAAATTTTATTTTATTTTTATACATATGGGAATTACAATTAAATACCATATATTGAAACTGGATAAAAATCAATATTTAAATTAACATGTAATTTATAAAGTATCAATTATTGAGCGTCATGAAAGGGATCTATCCTTGCTCATGATTGTAATCGACTGTCAAACCCTTTTATCTGATCTCTGGTACTATTACGGACCTCAAAGTTTGTTTTTAAAGGTTTTGTAACCTTTGAAATACGAACTTCGATAGGTGACCAATCTCAACTAGCCAAAATAGGTTGGTGGTGACTATAAGATAAATAGTTGTTTTGTAAATGACTATTTAGGGTTAGGTTAAGTGAACGATTGATCTCGATGACTCAGTCCTCAAAAATAAGAAAAAAATAATCATGATATGGCCCCTATAAATAAAAAATAATGATATATATATAGACATATATAGGAACGAAGAGTACACCAGCCTTTTATGTTCGGCTAATTAGGATTCGTATCTAAGCCACCTTGCAATGGCTTGGTGACTTCGTTGAGGACTAGTTAAAGTGTCAAGCCTTGTGTTAATTATATTTTGATTGATTCGGTTTCAACTGGTATTTAATTATAATTCCAATATTTCCCAAAGAAAAATTTTCTTTTTATTGTTTCAAATGTTTGTTAATTTTTAACTAATCCATATTTTCTCTTGTCTATTAGGGGGCTTCGATTAGGGGTTTTATTTATAATATTGCATCACAAAAAAAATTGTTTATCCCTTCATACATACGCAGCATCTGCATTACTTCTCCTCCAGATTCATGGAGAGGGCATAGGTGACCAATATTTTAGGAGGAGATGAAGTAGCTCTGCCTTTTAAGGTGTTAGCTTCTGTCTAGGCTAGTGAAAGCCCTAGGGTCTAAATTCCTATGTTTGCCCAAGGTGTTTACTTCGTTATAGGCATGAAAGATCCTCGCATTTAAATTGAACCCTTTCCAAAATAAATCCATGATAAGTAAGGATAAAGTACCTTGTTAATCCTTTCCAGGCTTAAGGCATAAGAGAATTGACTTAAAGGTCTAACCTCAAACTACGCATAGTAACTATTATGGCTGCCCAATCAAAGACATGCTCGATTTTAGATGTCACTGAAAAATTAAGAACACACTAAGGAATAAAACTACCTTTTTCTCTCTTTCTCTTTTCATCTGAATATTCTCATTTGTTTGGATAATTTATAACTTTCCTTTATTTAGATAATTTGCAATTGTATTGTTTTCCATTTCAAATTTTATTGTGATTTGAATTTAATATTCCATATAGATGCTGTCTTTTTTCAGTTTTCTTTTTTTTAGTGCATTTTTGTATGCATATAGGAATGACTACTTTAAAATAAAATTTCAATTCAGGTTAATTTTCGTATAACTTTATGGCTAAATGAGTGCATGTAGTAATTATTTCCAAGGATTTTTAGGAGGTTTATACTAAATCAAAATTGGATCAAAAAGAGCACGTGGACTGCATATTAAAGGGTTTTGTTTTGCATTTGAGTTGCTGAAGATTGCACATTTGGACCTCTGTCTGAATAATTTGAAAGAGTTGGTAAAGATATAGGATTAATGGGGAAATGCAAAGCAAGCCCTATTTATTAAGAAGTATGGGCAAATCGTAATCCTTTTTAAGATACAGTTTGATGAACAGTTAGTTGGGGCTGTGATCGAGTTTCGGGATCTGTCATTTTGATGTTTTTTGTTTAATCAGCATGACATGACTCCAACTATGGAAGAGATCTTAGTTTTACTCAAGCTTAGACCTTTGGAAATAAGGCCCATTTACTATAAGGAATGCAATCTAACCAGCTTCCATAAGAAATTGGGCAAAGTTCTTGACATAGATTTTGAGTCAGGCCACCATTATATTGAATAAAAGGGGAACATTATGTTATTTCTTGGCAGTTTCTACAAGAATACATCTGACTACACTATGACACTGAGAAGGCCCTTGACGTATTCGCCTTAACCATATTCAAGTTGGTTTTCTTCTTGTAAGTATTGGGACATGTAAAAGTTGTAGTGGTAGACTTGTTTAGCTTATTAGAAAGAAACATGAACCCAGCCCTCGCTATTCTAGATATGATAATCTAAGCACTCAATGCATGCTGAAAGGAAGGTTAAAAGAGATTCTTTGGGAGTGCTCTATTTTTGCATAATTAGGCTCGGAGTTATTTCTGGGGTGAACAAGCTGAAAAGGCCAAACCTATTTCTCGCATTTTTTACCTCTTTAGGAGTTCATCAAGAAAGAGTGGCCCAAATAAAGAACCAAGAGTCAATAGGTTAAGACACTAAAAAACCTAGCTTTTAAAGAAATAACATGGAGAGCACCTTGGTTTTCACCAAAGCCCTTTGTTTATCGGTGTGGGGATTCACTATTTATGCCGTTGCTTGGTGTTTAGGGTACCGTGGGATATGCACCATTTTTAGTATGAAACAAATATGGATCCCAGTAGTTTATTCCAATAACTTTAGGGCTGCTAACATAAACCTTGAATGTTAAGGGTAAGATTATAGAAAATCACTTTAGGTAATCGTTCTTAAATGGAAGGAAAGCTATGAGTTTGGGTTGCATCATATACAAACAAGACCATGCCAGCTTATGATGATTAGAGGAAAATCCAGGATGTAACATGATTATTCCTAGCATAGATAAGGCCTTTCCTCGAGTATTTATCCAACAAAAGCCTATCATGCCTTATGAGGTTGGTTTGATTAAGGAGGAAGTTACTAAGGAATATCGCAATGTATCCCGAGGTGGATCCTCGTGGATCAATGGGTGCGCATAACTTAAAATATTTTCCTGACTTGAAAATGTCTTCTTAACTAAGAGTATTCTTTGGTGTTGTGATGAGAACGAGAAAGTATAGATTCTCGACTTATGACACAGTGAGAGGGGGACCATAGGACGAATCACTCATCTTATTGGTCTCGTATGACCATCATGAAATGGCCAATGCTTGGAGTCTCCACTGATCATTTCGGGCTAGGCATGATTGGATGCCTTTTGAAACCTATGATTTTAGTTACAAAACTCAAAACATCAATCCTGTGGTCTACGTATTGCAAAGATTCACTGTTTGGGTTCAGGAGTTGGTTACGCGTGATAAGGCACGAACCTCTTCACGATGCCCGAAATCGGTACCTTACTAGTTATGTCTTATCTCAGTTTCGATTCTTTCGACCTTAACTTGTCATTATTTTAATATAACCCCTTTTAATGCATGAATCTTATAGAAATACAAATCCAGGTTTTGATGAAAAAGATTTAATCCCATATACGCCCTGGAGAGATAGGGAATATAGAGATTTTTAATAAAAATGACCTCTTGATTTTACTTTGAAAATGGAATGTTCCACTTTGGGCACTGGAGAGATACCCACACTGAACATTACCTTTAATTTCATTTGGAAACATTTTGAAAACATGAATGCAAATAATCATCACAAAGAAATCATGTTAAGAAGATAATAAATGAAATAACATAACATAGATCATTCAATGCAATGATAAAGAAAATGGGTGGACTATGGGAATTTTCTCGCTGTTGGCATCGATTATCTAGGAATAACCGAATCGACCATTTTTGAGATGCATCTAGATTTCTTGATTAAACGAGATTTGTTTGACATATTCATGGAGATCTGGGAAGGAGAAGAATTTAATTGCAATTGAAAGACAGGGTTGGAGTATCCCCATGGATGACAATTAATTTTGACAAAGGAAGATTTTTATTTTGACAATTTTGAAAAATGGGGTTAGAGTGTCCCCTCGAAAAGGCAGGGTTAGAGTATCCTCGTGGATGACAAAACTTCATTATTCAGAAAATAGGTAAGCATTCGACAATTTTTAGCAAAAAGATATATTGTGAATGAAGATGATAAAGATGTAAAATATGTTTGTGCCTTAATATGAGCTTGTGGGATGTTAAAGTATGTTCTCGAGTCTGATAGGGGTGAAACAGAGACATTCGAATGTCTCGGGATGAAATTCAAGAAAACAACTCGATTTTGATCAAAACCGAAAACAAGGGATAGCATCACGCTATCTTGCTTCCCGAATTTATTCTAAATTGATTCGAAGGATTTAAAAGGTGGACAAGACATTGTTAGAAAGGTGACTCGATAAGGGTCATCCTAAAATATTCTCACTATCCCAAAAAGTCACTTTTCAAGAGAATAAATTTTCAAATTTGGATCAAGTTTGCTGCTGGCAGAGCATTCTGTACTTTTTTGACATCAAAAAATTGCAAATAATACCTTTCCAGAAAGGGAATTTCATGAACTTTTTTTAAAAAATATTTGGAAAAATCGGTTTGGTGGGCCTGATGGCCCAACCAGAATACATGTTCAGACTTTAGAGGTTTTGGATAGTTTAGACTTAAAGAATCATAACTCTCTCATCCAAAATGATGTGAATAAGACATCGTTTTAAAGATAATTTGACATGCTTTGATAGAAAAATATCATAAAATTCATGAAAAATCGTTTAGGATTTTAAAGTGACTTTTCAATTTGCAATAGTTGTGATGCCAATAGGGAATAAGGCAAAGCAAGAGATATTTCTCATTTTTTTTGTCTACGGGTCCAAACTCGAGTTATTGACAGTCAAACGTCTATGACTGAAGGGAAAGAGTGGCATGAGCATCACGAACTCATTTGCACAGTCTCAGAGTAGTTTAGGAGGATAAAACAGCCCATTGATCATACCACTCAAGGTTTTGACTCAAGAAAAAGGCAAAAACATTTAGGGAATAGTTGTAAGACCATTTTCATTTCAAAATCAAAAGATTTGAGCTTTTTTAATGAAAATTCCAGATCCGAAAAACTTAATTTTCCCCAAGATATTTTGTTAGCTTTAAAGAAAATGCTAAGTCCATGCTAATCCTTATTGGTTGAGGTTAACATGCTTAGCTTGGGGGGTTTCAAAAAATCAGTTTTTGACAGCCATCAAACATGCATTTTGACAAGGAGAAGATAACAAACACATAAGGGGATGGCACATAACATGAATGGGGATGCTAATTTTACTAATGGCCTAGACAAAGAAAGTGTCATGCACTATGACAAAAAAAATGTTATGGATGCTGAAAATGACAATGATTCATGCAAGTTAAGGTGTAAATGTGCTTGAAATGTGT